>OX419347.1:17444174-17451674 GCA_948470475.1 Galaxea fascicularis
AAAGTCACCAGTTTTTGCAGTGAAAATGCAGAAAAATTTAATGTGTACATAATATACTACTCATATTTAAAAAACAAATGAGCAAAATAAAGATGTTCTTAACTGACTCAGCCCGGGTTATGTTGTTCTTAAAATGTGGGTTAATCTCAGCCCCAACGTTCTCATAAGAAAAGGTTCTTTTAAAATAAAGAGTGCATCTAAGCAATATGACATATCTAAACTTGAAACACCAATTCAAGGATCTCTTGTCTTCGCTGCCAGTACAAAAACCCTTGACTTGTTTCTGTTTTCTCCCTCTTAACAGCTTGGTGGAAGTTATGGAATCTACACAGGCCTCTCGAGTGCCAAAAAACTGAAGGACCTAAACGAAGAAATCCGAGAACTCGATGAGGAAGGAAAGTTGCCAATTCCTTACAAGTTTTTCAACGGTTTGTTAGTTTTCTTATTTTTCCTGAACTCAACTTTTCCTAGGTTAATGTCCAGGGTAATGTAAGGTAAAATATGTTCTTAGTAGAACATTTGAGTATCGTAAAATGAATGTATGGTATGATGGTTGGCTCTGGTGCCTAATGAAACGTTTTTATATTCAATCTGATTGTTTTGAAAAACATTTGGCAGAGTTCGTAAAAGTAAGTTACGTTGCATCCAAAATTATTTTTTTGTGAGCAGAGGGAGGTGTGACTTCAGTCGTATAACATCTACATCAAAGGCATCCTGTGACGAGTTCATGGAAAAACGTCAACATGGAACTGTTCTAAACATTATTGATTTACTGTTATTGGTTTACGGTGATTGGCTACCGACATTAAGCGACTTCCAGACGATCGTAAATGACTGGGAAATTCAAAGCTTCTATCGATTGGTTCCGATGTTTATTTTGTTACCCGTTACCCGTGAGCGGTGATGCCGCTAAACCCACCATCCCAATACCTCATGGATTCTACGAATTCCACGAGCTAAAAACGTAGACGATTTAATTCTTTTCCTCGGAAGATGCTAATTATTTAATGATACATGAACCTAGTAGCTATATGCACTTTTCCTATGTTTCCTTAATGCATCGTTGTCGATTAACAGCTGTATTTTTCTATTTGCTTTTCCTAGTTGTCGTCAATTTGGACTATGCAAGGGCTGCTCTGAATGGGCTGGTGATTTTAACAAATATTTTCATGCTGATATCGTATTGCACGGTAAGTACAGACACGCGGTCTTAATCTTTAAGCTCTGATATCAAAGTGCACGCTCTCCCAATTCTAATCCCTAAATTTCTCGTATGTAAAGCTATTTTATACAAAACGAGGTCACTTCGGCAATAGCCATTAGCTGCGTGTTTGTAGCCAGTCAAAATTCGGATAGTGACACAATGCCTAGTATCATGTTTTGGTTAAACATACTGACTTTCATGTTTGGTGATCTTTTTCTTTATTCTCGTTCCTTATTTTATAAGCTGGTAATATTGTAAGGAGAAGTTGGACACATGTCGGTAAGGGGTAAAGATGCCCCTGGCCTACATACATCAAGGCACCGATTCTGATTAAAATGAGAGAGAAACAGAGAGACAGAGACAGAGACAGAGAGAGACAGAGACTGTGAGGTGCCCCGAAACTTGGAAAATCAAGTATAGTCTATCTGTGACATATTTTATATTTCACTTTTGTAGAGAAACCGCTTCTTGGCTCTTCCATACATATTCTTACACATCTTGCTGCTCGCTTACAATCTCGGTGTGACCATTTTCTTTATCGCGATCTGGCATTCGGTAAGTCTTAGCTACTAAGCCACTCAGCCAAAGTTGTTTGCTGCCGCGAGTAGTGCAGTAAACGTGTGATGGAAGTTCAGAATCCAATATTTCGTTAGATCAACTAAGTCGATGAAACGACCGCGAAGAGACGCGCCCTTCGTCAGAGGGTTGTGGTTAAACCATACGCTCCCTAATCTTTTTTCGGTGCATTTACATTGGTTCTGCATCTCTGCCTAAAAACGTAGAACGTAAAATCTTAAACTCAGAAATTACTACAACCGAACTAACCAATAGGGTGTACTCACTCATGTGACTTTCAGCCATATTGGTTTACCGAAACAAAAGAATCTATTTACATACAAATAGAATGCAATTCCCAGAGGTTTGATTTGGGACACCAACATGGCGGCCGTTTCTTTTTTGGGGGACACTAATTAACGTGGCCGCAATAACGTCATGTGAAAACACTCTATAAGAAAGTGTTGCATGGTTTGCTGACCAATCAAAGAGCGGAAGAAAGTGAAAACAAACTAAACGAGTAATACTACGTAATAATCAGAACCAAACCAAAGCGGAACTACTTTTTTCCTTGAACTGCACATGCATTGCCTTCGCTTCTGATATTTGTATTGTTGACTTTTGTTGTAATGATGTAAGGCAATAAACTTCCTTCTTCTCTTAAAACACCCGATGAAACACCCACCATTTTTTTTAACAAAGTAAAGCTTATGCCTATCATGGGACTTTGCTTCATTGTTTTTATTATTTATTTATTTTTTATAGTTCCCATACTTTTTTGCCGTTGGAACAATCGTTACCTGGCTGTTATCGGTAAGTACACGACTCTTGACAGCTTAAAGATCCTTAAACTGTTATTCAACTACTATTTTGCAGCAAGTGTGGCCATAGACGTCGGGTAAAATACCAATTTTCCCTCATTCCCGAAAACAGACACTTAGCGTTAAAAATTTTCTTCACTAATACTTGCAACAACGTGTGACGAATCTTCAGGCTGGCTTTTTAATACAGTCCGTTGGATAGAAACGCATCTTGAGGCTTCCCTGAGCCTCTGGAAGTTATAGCGCCCATGGGGTTGAGTGCCCATTTGCGCTCGCAGACTAAGTTCAATCCAAGCTGAAGCCGAATAACTAATGCGGGTCAATCAATTAGACATTTTTCGCGACTAGTCAGTCCTTCTGTGGCTTGTGTGGTCCTTTGTATTTTGCGTTTCGATTATCACTGATTTCTTTTCGTGTAATTTATCAGATTTACTTCCTCATTGTGGTGTTTTCGTACCATGAAGCCCTTCGCGAAGACCCATCAGGATCATCCGCTGGATATGGTCCACCCACTCCCATGGTAATTAGCTAAACACGTGTTCTTCCTTACGTGTTCAAATGCTTTTCTTCCTTTCTTTCCTTTCATACCGCAACATTATTAAAACAGTTAATTAAAGAATATCCCTTTTTCATTTGATCCGTAGGTTGAAGTCGCTGGCGGTCTTCCTCCATACGCAAAGTTTTGATAAACACCATCTTAATCCACACAAAGACAGCTTTACTGTCAGAGTGTCACGTTGTTTGTTCTTCATAGTATGTAGTTTTACTTGTAGTCTTTTCGGTTTTAACTAGCAGTTTTAAAGAGCCAATCGCTGTTGCATGCATGGATGGTTGAGCCGTAAAGAACACGCGTATCAGCAACCGGAAGCACTTTGTCTTCACAGTCAGCGATTGCAGATAACGCGCGCATGCGCGAAGGGCTGTTACGATTAAGAAATATACCAAGTCCCCGCGATACTTATTGTCACGATACAAAATGTCGGTGTGAGAGGAAGATGTCGCGATATTACGATGCGACAGGATACACGTTGGGCTGTATCATACCAAATCAGATAATTGATAATTTTCAATCCGATCATTTAGCCTCAGTCTTCCATAGTTCATTTGGGATGGCTGTTCTAAACTCGCTCTAATCAGTTCCAGTCTGCAGTTGTCTTCTGCAAATCCGTTCTGCGCTCAACGCCGAAATGAAAACACAATTAACGTATCGCGTCTATAGTATCGTGGCCCACGTATCGAGGTATATATTGTCTAGTGGGATCAGTAGCGTATCAGGCGTTGCTCTTCTCATCGCCGACAACAGCCGGTTCGCAGTTGTCATGTTAAATGCTTAAACTGCAGTGCCATAATAAGGTAATATAACTTGAGTGCGACAACGCTTCATTTAGAGGTAAAATAAGTAACCGAAAGACCAAATGTATGATTAAAACTTTTGATTTTCTACAATACTGGTACGTTGTTTTCTTACTGTTCTTTATTGATCATCCTTTCTGTAGTCAAAGACGGTGGTATAAAATATTTAAAACTTTTCTACCATGTGAAAATGCAAAAAGGTAGATCACTGAAGCGGATTACAAAAAATGGGACAGAAAATTCAGCGAAGAAGAAACATTCATCCTACGTTGACAATACACTTGAAACCTCATCAAATAGGGGATACTCATCATACATTCGGACAAAACGCTCGGACTTCCTTGAACTGGCGACTACCAACAGACGTCTCACCAATGAGTGAACAAGAAATATTCTTTGTCCTAACATAACGAGTCTATATCTACAGTTGGAGAAATCTCTTTTGAATGTTGTCAGCATTACATCCGATCCACGGTAGCCCCTTTTCTCTTTGACTCGAAACCAGAACTGGAGCAGTAGAAACTGGGTGGGGGGGGGGGGGGGTTAGGGAAAAGGGGGGAGAGGGTGGGGTTAGGGAAAAGGGACAAGAAAAAAATGCAGCAAAGAAGAAGTCAAAGATTAAAAAGTGATGCTGGCCTGCAAAGAAAAAAGATCTTTCACAAGCAATGGACGCAAATGCAAGCTAAAATTACTTGCCCTTAATTTTTGCTACTGCCCGCCTACGTTACTGGTTCGAATAGAGTGATTTCACATGACGTCACGGCGGTCATGCTGGTGCCTCAAAACAAAGAAACGGCGGCCATGTTGGTGTCCCAAATTAAACCTCTTGGAAATGCATTCTATTTTTATGCAAGTAGCCTCTTTTGTTTCGGCAAATATGGTTGAAAGTCACATGAGTGAAAACACTCAATAAGTTCTAACGACAAAGAACGAGTTGCATCCAAGAACTGTATCATTTTTCTCAGAAAAATTACCTAGTCTTCCGGCAAAATCTCTGGATTCCCGGAAGCATTTTGTTTTCCTCCCGAAACAGGCCTCATTCAACCCCCGTATTCGGGTCCGTTCTGGTTCCCTTCACCGGCCACGCTACGCCCACGGATGCATAGCGTAGCGTGACAGAGGGCGGTCTGCCTGTGGATACATAAACTGAATGGGTGTTGGAAGACAACCGCAAGTGGGTTATTTGTAGCCTTCAGTGCAGGCGTATGTTGGGCGAGCGAGTTCACAAATTCCACCCGCATCGAGTGTTTAGGCCGCCATCTTGGATTAGGTAAACAGTGGCGGCATCGGCGAAGAAAAAAAGTGCCAAGGTAATCGGTGTGAGGTGAAAAAATTGGGGAGGGGGCCCTCCGCCTCACCCCCACTCACCCTTTCTCACTCGCCCCAACTCTCCACGTTTTGCGAATCCAAAATGGCGAAACGACGACCGCCTGCACTAGCTGAGGGTGCTAATGGCCCAAAAAATAGTAGTTAACTGATAAATGAAAGGTTAACCGTTAATTGACATTCTATTATTATACTGAATACGATTGTTGTTGTTAATAAAAGCAACAAAGGTTTTTTCCTGGCGGCGAAGCTATTTCGTGACATTTCCTTGTCCCGCTGCGTAAATTGACAATTTACACGTTGGTTTTAGTAAAGTCCGACCCCCAAGACTGATTGGCGTGCTGAAGTAAAGAAAATTCGGGTCATGAAGTAATATTTTTCGCTGTAAGAAAATGAAAGTTAATCGTTAACTAAAATTAGTAGTTAACTGACAATTGGCCGAAAAATTAGTAGTTAACTGATAACTAGGTAACCCTATTAGCACCATCCTGGCTGTTATTTTCACTTAACGTGTTTTTAGGGGCGTGACGACCATATACGCACGTACGCACGTGCGTACCCGGCGAAAATCTAAAAATATACATACTTTGTTTATTATTTATTTGACTTATTTCTCTATTCATTCATAGATTTTTTGGCGAAAAGCGACTTTTACACATACAAGAAGTTTCTCTTATTGTATTGCTGCTATTTTACGAAAAGAAAACTTATATTGCATTATTCATTTTAATACGAAATATCAAAACCCAGTCATCACAACCAAATTAACAAAATGAAAAAGCAAAACGTCTGTGATCAACAAATGTTTCGTTTTCACGGTTTTCTCTTTCTCTACGGTTCTTTCGTTCATTTACTTTTGGTTCAGATTCTCAATTCGTGGTCGCAGCGTTTTTAATAAAACAATTATTTTACTCGGGCTTGCTGGATATGACATGATCATAACCAACACGGCGCTACGCGCCTCAGTTCACCATTGTCTATTTATCATTTCATATCCAGCGCGCCCTCGTAGAATAATACGTATTGTTAAATATCAGTAGTACCAAAGGTTGTCAAGTAAACAACAAAGTTACTGAACAGTTAGGTTTTTTTTTCTTTTTTTTTTTTTTTTTTTTTTTTTCATGCTCTGATTTATGAAACTCCCCCCTCTGGAAATCATTGGCCGAATGGCATTTCCGAGGCCCTAAAAGCAAACATTTTGTGGAGGAGCACGCCCCCACATCCCCTAGAATACCCTAGAATATTTCGATTTTACAGTTGTGAAAAGATTGGCTCTTAATTCTTGTTATTGGTTTTTCATGTTTGATGACGTATTTAGCTGGGTGTTTTCTGAAATAGTAAGCGTGACTGCCCAGCTCTTATACCTTTAAGCTCATCTTGTGTTGAAATATGCGTACAGCGTTGCGTGATAAACTCCAGATTGCCTCAGCACAGGGTATTGACACTCTAAATGATCTCATTTCTTTTTCTGTGTGTGTAAGAGCCTCAGCACTCACAGCAAGCAGGCTGAAAAATTAAATTTGCCACACAGCTAATCAACTTCCGGTGAAGTTGGTTGTTATCGAGACGTCACATCCGGTGTCTCTATTCCTTCGAGTTGATTTTGAACCGCTTGCTTCTCCGTTGGAGGAGAGTCAAGAATCGACGGTATTTAACAGAGAAATATGCTGTGTTTGAGGGTATACTCGATCGTTTTTATGTTGGTATTGGCTTTGAAGTTTAGTCATGAAGGTAAGTAAGCTCATTCATGGTGGATTTTAATACCTCATTGCGACATCACTGTGTTGTGCTTAGCCAAACAATTGTTACATAAACGAACTCTGGACGGAATTGTTGGTCAACTTCTTCACAGCTTTCGTCCTTGTTCCGTCACAAATCTTTTAGAGTAGCCATTAAGGTGGTTGTTCACTGATTGCGCTGAAGATTGAGTGGTAAATGCAGTCGTGACTTAACGCAAGAATCATAATTGAACTTAATTGTCATGCAATTTTCTAACCGCAGTTATCAAGATCGAGAGGTGGTAAGGTCTCGCCTTGCTTAGTATCGGCAGTGTAAAGATTAACTTGGTTGACGTTCCCGAAAAAATCAAAACATTCCAAAACTCTTGATCACAGGATTCCAATTATAATTGCGCTACATTATAAACTGTGTAAGTGAAGAGTGATCATCGCAGTAAATTTTCCAATTTAAGCAACTGGAAAGAAGAAGCCTGAAAAAATCAGGGCTTCAACGGGATTCGAA
>OX419347.1:17456674-17496674 GCA_948470475.1 Galaxea fascicularis
AAGTGCAAGTTGTTTAAAATCGAGAACAAGCGGTGGCGACAAAGTGGACAACGACTGCGATGGTATCACAGACGAAGAACTAGCCAATGGAAAGGACGATGATGGTGATGGTGCTGTGGACGAAGACCTTGTCACTCCAGCTCTAAATGTTACTATTCCGAGAGACTTAACATCACCGCCACTACTTGCATGCCATTGGTCATCAAATGTAGCGGATCCTAAGAAACCGGGTTTTTTTCCAACTTTAGGACCTGACAGCACACAAGGTATATGCGCCTTACGGGGCAAGCCAACCATTAACTCTAAAGACACAATGGGTAGATCAGTTCCGGATCGTTGTCTGCGTGAATTTGACCGAGTGTGGACCGTGGAAGATGCTTGTGGAAACAAATTAACATACAACCAACGAATACAAATCATAACTCCTAAAGATCCTGTCCTTTCCTTTCCAAAGGACGTCACACTATTTTGTAGGGCCATGAAATACCTGGCCCCACGATTTACTGGCGAAGTTATAAGGGACCCAGACGTGTGCAAGAGAAATGTGACCATTATACAGATGCCAGACAAGTACAGCGGGGATTGTTTCAGCGGTGAAGCAAAGCTGGAGCGTGCGTGGATAGTTAAAGACCCATGCCGAAAAGATGAAGTGAAAACTCAAGTTATCAACCTAGTGCCTACAGGTCAGTGAAAAATAAAAAAGCGATAAACAATGCGCTCTTTTATTCCTTCAGCCAAACGTTTGCTCTTCCCTTAGTTATCACTATGGCTTGAGTTTTCGGACGAAATCCTGAAGTGCGACCATTCAAATGAAAGCCACTGACAAGGGTTTGTCCAGTGGTGCTGTGTGCCATTTCTTTTGTCGTACGTCGTGGTTCTAACTTTTGAGTCTATTGATGCAATCTTTCAAGTGTGACCATACAAATGAAAGCTTTTGAGCAATTTATTCTAGTGATGCTGTTTATTGTTCCGTACGTGGTGGATGGAACTTTTGAAGGTGGGGTATTCAAATCCTTAAGTTTGATCAATCAAATGAAAATGGCTGCCGGTGATGTATTTTCAGTCGGTGATATTTTGTAATTTTGTGGCAAGAGTAAAGTTGAAACAGTTGAAAGTTGAACACTGAAACAACACTAAAAGTCGGGTTGGCAGTAGGCATTTATAGATTATGCTAGCATAATTTTTGGCATAATTCGAGCAAACTGGAATAATTTCTGCCAAGTAGCAATGCTAGCATAATTTGCGCATTTTGATAATTATCAGATCATTTTTGATGCTATTATTTGATAATTTTTTGTCTCTAGTCCCAAGCACTTAGTGACCGTTAATCGATATTTAAAGTTTTAGTTAAACTAGTAGCATTTGTAGTTCACTGTGAAGCACTGAGCCCGGGTCTGAGGTGCATTGTGGATTTGTTGCGTTTCTTTCCTGTAGACGAACGGCTTCTAGTTAAAAAATATATATTTTGGACTTATTTGCATTTTTTCAAAGAGCATAATTTAAAAAAACGATGGCATAATTTGGAAAAAAGAGCATAATGTTAGCATGATTTGGCCAAAAAAAAAGCAATGCTACTAGCATAATATGCCACTTTTACTAGCATAATCTATAAATGCCTAGTTGGCAGATCAGACTACGGTGATCTCTTTTTAAGATGATATCTTATAAAACGTCGTGTGCTGTTTTCTTATTATCCACGTTTTCTTTCTTTTTTTTGTTTTTGTTTTGTTTTGTTAGGATCAAAAAGGACAACCAATTATGAGACGTCCTTTAAGATAACAAATGAGGCATTTTCCCCTGAGCTTACAGTCAGAACATCCTCTGCCTTTAAAGCTCTTGTTGCAAGTTTGGAAGACGAGGTAAAAATTCACGTTAAATGTCTGTACTTCATGAAAAGTGTAAGCCACGTTGGTTAGAAATGATAGAAAGATATTCATATTATTGCGTGCTTTTTGGCATCAGTGATCACTGATTTGTTTAAGATAGTTGTTGGTTTGTCACCAGTAGTTCTCTAGTGTTTTTTTATCGAGTGTCGTGAAACCAAACCAGCCATTCACAAACGCACGCGACAACTCACGCGAACAGCGCGAGCGCAACGATGAACGGAATCTTAACTTGACTGAGTAAGTGCATGCAATCGACGGAAAGCGCGGGAAAAGTGGCCGTGTCCAAGTGGCGATTGGTTTTGGTTTTGCTTCTCATTGGTTGAGAAAAAGGCGCGAGATTTGTCAACCAATCACGGAGCGAGGTAAAGAAAAAGCTATTCTAATTATAAACGTGAATTACTTTCGACACTCGTCACAAAACCACTCTCTAATTGTTTGTTAATGAAGTTCTTTTGTTTCAGTCATAGCTTACAGTGAAGTACTAAAATCTATTTCTTTTTATTTATTTATTTCTTTTTTTTTTTTTTTTTTTTTTTTACTGCTGTAGGTGGAGAGCGCATTCAGGACTTCCAAACTAGGAATGTCTTTCGTACAAGCTAAGGTTCTCGACTTTAGGTATGCTTCAAAGATTTTCCATTTTGACACTTCATGGCATCGCGACAGAGTTAAATTGTATGATATCACTTAGTAGCTTGCCTGATGTAGATTAGCTCTGCGTCCGGCCGTCGGTTTTAGGAAGTGTAATCCACTTCTAGGACACCTGTTACCTTACTTCCTCCCGTGGAATTGCCCCTTAGCCACCAAGTTGTGTTTCTCATGGGCCATACAGTGCCATCTGAGTCTTGATCAACCACGCCACTTTCGTGGTGGTTAACTCTCTTATGGTGTATATTCCCCTTGGGTTCTTTGCCGAAGACCAACTCAAATAACAGGTGCTAGGAAGACACACTGCTGTCCACCACTTTTTTAACTTCACACCAGTGGTTACCTGTAGCATTTATTTGTGTGGCTGACATACAGGAAATGTGTTTGATTCTTTAAGGAATGGTAGTGTTATTGCCATGATACTGGTGAAGATGGACATGCAAGCGCAGGTTGATCAGCGGTCACTTTTCAACGTTATGAATGACACTCTTAGCCGTGGAGCACTAGGCCGATATGAAGTGGATCCCAGCTCACTTCAATTACAAGGTACACTTTTGTTTCAGACTGTAGAAGAATTTCCCCCCCACACTCAAGGGTGGTGTTGTTGTGTGGACGCACTAGCACATGCCAAAAATCTGCGCGCAGGAAAACGCTGTGCCAACTTTTTCTTTTATACCTTACGATCCAGCCAATTGGGGCAAGTAATCTTAAACTAAATCTGATGAGAAATTGCTGTTACACTGTTTTGCTGTTTTCGTCATCCTGTTACATCCTTTTTTTTTTTTTTTCATCTGGTGTTTTTTAAAATCAAAGATTTCCTTCCTCTCCCTCGCGTGAAATCAGTCATTCAATCAGTCTGGGAAATGGCTGTGATGACAAGGCCGTTGTATTAACCGCATGTAGATATTGCTGGTTTCTATTTTCTTCAGCCGTTAATAAGTGAATGCTTTTCGAATATTCATTAAGGTTTATTTGGTATTTCCAGTTTAATTTTTTATGAATTTTCGCTGTTCGTTTTTTTTTATTCAGTTTTTCCCCCTGACTGAAAAACGTTTTCCTTTTATGTGAAACAGACTTTGATGAATGTCGATCACCGGATTTTAACAAGTGCCACGAGAGAGCCACATGCACCAACACCGTTGGTTCTTACAACTGTACCTGTATGAAAGGATATGTTGGTAATGGGTTCCTTTGTCAAGGTATGGTGTGAAGTGAAGATAATATGTAGCCTGTTGCAAAACTTTCTTTAGACGTAATCCTCAAAACGATGATAAAAAACGTTTTGTAAACAAGAACCGAGAGCCCTGGGCACCAGAGGATTTTCTCTCACGTGCGTCAGATAGGATCGTTGGTGGCCAGACAATGATCGCCTTCTTGGAGACCTCGACCGGAACCGGAAATCGTGCAAGCAAAGCCTCTGGTATCCAGAGTGATGTCAGTGACAAATATCATATATCTTCCGGTTTTAATTCCAAACCGAACTTTAACTCGTGATCATGCGATGTTTGTCCGCCATCTGTGAGCTAAATTTGATTCTCTTCTTCGAAGAGACTAACCTGCTCCAGGCTCTCAGATAGGTGGTTTTCAGGTTACGTCATTGCCGCCATGCTGGTGGACGGTAAATAACAGATCTCTCATTAGCTCGTTTCGTTTGTCCACCAGCATTTGTACATTTCACCATTGTTATCTGTCTCTAGAGACTGGCTGCAAACCACCTATAGTTGGGGCTTGCGAACCAAAATAACGAGAACATAGACAATAGGGCAGGACTTTCATTCCTCCAGTTTCCGTCGATTTTATTCCCTCGTAGCTCGCTCGTCCCAATCATCTGAGAGCCGAGACCATGTTTCATAGGGATAAACCAAGAAGCATCAAACATAATAGGACCTGTTTTGGTAGTTCTCGTGGTTTTAACCTGATAACGCTTTTTTCACTGTGAAGCACGTAAAAATCAAAACAGATCTACAGGTGCTGTCTGCAGGTCTGTTTTAGCGCGCCTATTGTATATAATTTCTATCCCGAAACCGAAAAATATTAATTCATACCTATCAGCCTTAATCTATAAATAATTCTAGCTTTTTTCCTATTCTAGTAAACCCGCACTAGATTCTTGCCTCGTCGTTGAGACTTTCAGTTTTCTTTCATTTTAGCTCCACCCTCTGTTTACTTCAGTGATCCGCCCATTGTATCAGGGATCCAGGAAAACGTGACACTTAAATGTCAAGCACGTGGTCTTCCGGAGCCCGCATTTATCTGGATTGCCCCTAGTGGTGACGTTGTCAATGCATCAAGGCCTATCTTTGAAATCGAATTCTATGACGACGATAGTCAAAAGACTCGAGGCAAAATACTTCAAATGGACGGATCTCTGTTAGTTTCCGACACCCGTGTTCATGATAGTGGGATGTACAAGTGTGTTGCCGAAAATGCGTTGGGAAAGGATGAGGGGAGTGTTAATCTTACAGTGAGAAAAGGTGAGGTATTTATCACAAATTAAAGTAGATTCATCCAGCGGCTGTGATTTGTAACAGAGATTGTTTTAGCTAGAAGCAAATTCTTCTTCAATAACACCATTGTGTAAATCAAACATTTGACTTTGAGCAGTCTTTTTTCCTCCAATTGAAGTTCTGTAGCGCACATTTGATCTCGGGCGCCGCCGAAGCGGCGATGCCGCCAGATTCGGATGCGCAATCTCTTTTCCAACCCCTCCTAGTTCTGTCCTCTAATTTGCGTAGCATTACTGTCCGCTCTGACGATGACGATTTGTGCCGACGATGACGATGATGGTTATGAATTTAAAAGTGGTCTTATCGTCCCGCTATAATGATAGCGATAACGATGACAAGAGGAAAACGAGGAAGACGAAGGCGAATACGTTGATGATATTGATGATGATGACGATGACGATGATGATAATGATGACGATGATTATGACGCTAATTATGGTTTGATTATTAGACATCGTGGAGGTGGATGTTGCCATTACTCTTGAGGATGAAGTTTTCGACGAAGAATTGGAAAACAAGTCATCGGCAAGGTATCAAAAGATGGAAAAGGAAGTTGAAAAAGAGGTAAAAATGCATTTTAAGGGAAGTGGTAATTTAGCAACTAGCACTTTGCACTCGCTTACTTCCCTTATCTCCCTGCATCAGATTAAAGCTACTTCCGTGTTCGACCCATCGGCGTTTGATTTTTATGGTGTTTTGTTTAATGCTTAAACTAGTCCTCACATTGTCTTTTTATTTCTTGGCAGCTGACGGCTTTGTTTCAGGATATCGAAGGATTCGAAAGAGTTGACATTCTCGGTTTTGTGTAAGTGAATATGTTGTTCTCATGTTTTATTCTAGATTACAACTGCATCTATCAGCTGAATGCTAAAACAAACTGCATAATTTCACAGCCTTGTCCTGCAATTACACACATTTACTGATAAATAAGCCTTCTTTGTTTCAGAAATGGCAGTGTTAAAGTACGTTTTCGAGTTGTTGTGAAAGTGGATAAATCAGGGGAGGAGGAGCCATTGGTGATTGCCAAAAAAGTTGGCAAAACTCTAAGCGTAAACGTGAAAAATGGCAAAATTGGGAGCCTTAAAGTGAAGCCAAAAATTGAATTAAGAGGTGTGTACAAAGTTTGTTTCTCTCTTTCCTTCCTTCATACTTCCCTGTCCTGTTGTTGCCACACCTTTTTTCCTTCCTTCTTTGTTCACACATTTCATTTCATAACTTGTTTGTTTTATTGTGCAGTGACGTTAGTAGACGAATCTAAATTTTGATCTCTTTTAAAGGTTAAAGGGTCAAAGTATATCAGTGCAGTATCATTTTACCGGAACTTGTTCATAAATTTCTTATTTCAGAAGTTCCTCCGCCTCCAGTGAATCTCGGATCTAATGACGTCACGTACACGGAGGCTTTAATCACGTGGTCGCACCCCGAACTGTACGAAATGTACGCTATAAGTGGCTACTCGCTGCAGTACAAGAAGTTCGGTTCAGCCAAATGGGCACAGTTTGTCTTTACAGGAGGCGTGAACCACATGCTCAGGAACCTGGAGCATGACACGGCTTACTCGGTGCGACTTAAGGCGAAAAACAAGTTTGGATGGGGAATACCGAGTGAAAACCTGGAACTTCTGACGAAGAAAAGTTAGTGTATTGTTCATTTTTTCACGAAGTTATGCTGGCTCAATTGCGCTTGAATCACCACTTCGCAGTGTTTTCATCGACTCTCGAGCTCACGTATTTTAAGTTGAAATACAGAAACGGCCACTGCAATCTTTTTAGTGACACGACTTTTTCCATGTAATTGATGAGGTCCCGCACTTCGATTGCTTTGCTGAAGGGAAGGTCGTGGGTTTAAACGTCAAAACAGATCATTCTGATTGTCTTAGTTGATCGCATCACTGCGCAGTGCAATAAGCTAGTTACTGACGCCTGGCACCCTTCACCTCAACACTAAAAGTACCCACACACAGATCGCAAATAGCTAGTAGGAAAAAGTAGCGATGCAGTCCGTCCTACTAAACATCTATATCTATAAGTTGGGTGGAAGAGGGAATGGGGGGAAGGGGGTGGAAGGGGGGGGCGCCTGCCCACTCAAAGATTTCCGTTGGTTACTAATATTGTTGAGCCTATGCTGCCCTTAGAGCAAAAACGGCGTAGTCGCTTTGATCGAACTTCCCCTCGGAAGCTTCACAATTGTTCTTAATGCAAGATTGCGCTTCCCGTTGCAAGCTAATTATAACAGATGACGGAAATTTGATCCAGGTGCACGCGAAAATAAGTGACTGAGAACAGTTCAGTTGCTCTTTAATATGGTTTTAAGTTCCCGAACCAAGAACATTCAACACGGTGTTCAAACACAACATGTTGGGCCAACTCGTTGGAAGTTATTGGCCATTAATGTTGGTTGCGTTTCCACAGGCCTACCATCATTTTAAGTTTATGTTTGTTTTCACAGAGATGAGCGCAGCGATATTGGCTTTGGCTGTTATAATACCAATCCTGCTTGTGGCCATACTGGCGATCGTAGCAGTTCTTGTTTACAGAAGATGGAAAAAGAAAAGGAAGGAGTACACAGCTACAGACGAGGCAGTACCTATGAACCCGGTTCAAGTGGACTCGGTCTGTTAAGTTTTCTTTGTCAAAGGTTTCTTTGGGATTGTTACTATGACAGTTTACAAATTGCAGTTCATCAGGAAGTGTTCCTTGTGTTCCCTGTTTCAAACCTTGATGCTTTTTTTAGTATTGTTCCCTCACTTAAGCCCGTCAAGTCCGCTCGTTTCAAAATAACATAACGAAAACAAACATTTCAAATGCAATTTGGGAGAAAAGAGTCCCATCTAACCTTTTACAAAATGTCCAATTAATCGTTTATTTTACGCAGTCTTTTTGCTGTTGTACTGTTGGCAGTCGAAATAAATTATGATTTCCTGTTCCATATTCAAACTAGAAAAAAACTAGAAAAACCGCTATAAAAGGTGACAGTTCTTACTTCATTTCGGACCTTTGCATAGAAAAGACAATATACAGAGATAGTCAAATGTCGTTCGTCATTGTTAACCCGAAGGTCCTCTGGACAAAAAAATGTTTTCAAAGCTCTTAACAACTAAAATATTACCACAGTAATGCCATGCAATGTGTCACTGCAACCATGGAAACTTACTGTTTTGAAGAGATCGCCAGAATTCAACATGGGTTGGTCTACTCGTTTTAGTCTATTCGACATTTTTCTCCTGGTTTGGCAGTCGGAAGAACTTTGTGTGTGATTACACTTACTGAGTAATTATTTATGGAAACAGCAGCCTGATGGGAATTTTTACCAGTCCCCAGGACGGTACCCCCTTAATGACTGATTGCGGTCCGATGCACGTATTGTTTTAGGAATGTTTTTTTTTTTTTTTTTTTTTTTTTTTTGTACAGCGAAATCAAACAGAAGCTAACGACGGACGATTTTTGACCTTTGGTCATGATCGTTACGCAGCAATTCCCGGAGAGGCATCAAACGGCGCAAGCGCAGTGGCAGCTTCAGCCTCGTTCTCATGGCGAGAGATAGCACGTGAACGCGTCACACTGGGCAAAATTCTTGGAGAAGGCGAATTTGGGATGGTGCTCAAAGGAGAGTTCAGTGAAGATGACGGCCACCTTGTACCTTGCGCTATTAAGAAGTTAAAACGTAAGTTCATTGAATACACAGTTAGTTGGGTGTAGTAGATATTTACTGTTAAAAAGTCTGCTTCTTGAGCGAGGGCTGGGCTCTTTACAGGGACATCAGTAATAGACCTTTTTAGCTTGTCGATTTTGTTTTCCCAATGTAGACCATGTGATCTTCCCAAGGGAATTTGCTTTTTGTCTTTTTATAAATTATGCGTACATATGCACGTAAATATGGCGAAATTTCAAAGAAACAGTTCTCTAGGGTAACATCACGTGGTCTACAATGGGAAAACAAAATCTACAAGCTAAAATGGTCTATTGCCGAAGTAGTCGAATAGCTAGCGATGTAAATATCTTCTTGTCTCATTGCGCATTCATAGAGTCTAGGGCCATGTTGAAGCGTTGCTTTACTAAACCTAAAACCTAACGAAACTTTTATGGGTCGCTCGCTTTTCAAGCTCTCGCAGCATGGTACCAAGTATTCAGGTACACCTGAGATTGTGTGTCAATGTTTATGCTCAAGTCGTAACTGTTTTCTGGTTCTGTTTTTCCTTAACTTAACATATGACCCAGGCGCTGCCACGGAAGGTGATTTTAAAGATTTGCTAAACGAGCTGGAGATAATGACGTCAGTTGGTAACCACCCCAATCTGATAAACCTGATCGGCGCATGCTCAGTAGGAGGTAAGTGTGTCGGATGATTCGCTGCTGTTCCAAGTAGGCGGTGGCATTCACTTCAATCAGTTTCTCCAAACAAAACCGAGGACATCAAATGACTTTTACAAAAGACCAACCACTTAAATTTTCAACAAAGTCTTGAATTTGTGTTCAAGATTTCCATCCTCGCCATCCATAACAACAGTCAACAGTAAACAGTTTCAGTGTAGTAGCATACCCTTTGATAACTTGAATATTTGTTTTATTTCCTGTTCATGAGGAAACATAGTTAAGCTTCACTTAGGTGACGCTGAAATTGCTGCGTGCTAGGTGAAGGCTGTTCTAACGTAGAGAACTTTTTTAACCCAAAAGGCCCGTTGATGATCCTGGTGGAATTTGCAGAACACGGAAGTCTTCTCCGTTATCTCCGTGACCACAGGAAACAGAATTACGATAACATGAACGAATACACAGTGGAAATCAGCTACTCAGAAAGACTGCGAATGGCGTGCGACGTGTCTGATGGAATGAAGCATCTTGCAGCAGTAAAAGTAAGCAACATATACGCTTCAAAGCGCCATTTTTTCCACAAAACGTGGAAAAGAAATTCACGTCGAACAGAATTCGAAATCATGAATGGTCCCCATGAATTGTTGTACCAACTTTGTTTTCATGGCAACAAAGAGTTACTCATTAGTTCAGTTCGTGATGAAGCTGTAGAAGATAAAATGATGGCAGAACCGAGGGACCATCGCGGTTGCGTATATGACGTTATCACTAAGGTCCTGGCGTCGAATCCTAATCAAGCCAAGCTTCGTCCACAGTTGTGAGTTACGTCAATGTGCTGGTCTCCAGCCGTCTCCAGGCTGCGAGGAGATTGGTGCGAGTGAGAGATTGGAGCGCGGTTTGGGTAAACTCCAAGTCGCATTCGGTTAGTCTTTCGTGCAAAACAAGTTGGTTTACAGTTTGTCACGAGTTTCACTCGCGGAAAGAAAAACACTGGAACAGGCAATGTTTGCCGTCTTCCGTGTACCCGAACGTTCCCACAATTTCTGACTGGGGCCAGTCTCCAAATCGATCTCTGGAGTATTGGTTTTCTTATTATTCGTCCTCTTTTTAAGACGCATTTCAGTGCATTATCTTTGATAAGACATTTGAAGACAGTGTAATTGGGTTGCGTTCAGTAAAAAGTGAACTTGAAGCTTAGTTCTTCATTAGTTAAGTGAGTTTGCGACGGGCTACGCGAAGAGCTTAGAGCTTAAAGCAGATTGCTTTAATGAGCTGGGTGACCAATGATTGACGTATTCCTGTTTTGATTGTCTTACAAAAATTTAGTGCGCTCACAGAGACCTGGCTGCCAGAAATGTACTTCTTGGAGAGGGACTTAAAGCTAAGGTGTCCGATTTTGGTCTTTCGCGTGATATCTACACCGACAATGTGTACGAGAAGAAAACTGGGGTAAGATTTGACAACATCTTCTCCAAACGAGTTACAATTAATTGATTCAAAAGTGGACTAATCACTGACAGCACTTTGCTATACGGTTTAATTGCTTATCGACAACTCAAAATTTTTGTTAGACATATTGTTCGCTTTGCCAATGAAATGGATTCGGGGTGAAAATTGCATTTAATATTCTTTTCGTTTCTAAGACAGTCAAGTGACGCCAAGCATTAAATCATCGATTTAAATTATTCTTTTGTGTTTGTGTCGTATATGCAGGGTAAACTTCCAGCTAAATGGATGGCGCTGGAATCTCTCGAGCAGGGCGTTTACACGAGTCAAAGTGACGTGTAAGTTGTTTCAATTCTTGATGCAGACAATTTAATGTATCAGATTAAGAACAGGTCGACCAAAGGACTAACTGACTGACTGACTGGCTGGCTAGCTCAATCTTTGGGTTAGGATTTTGGTTGACAATAGAACTTTTTTTCGCTCCTTTTATGGCCTTTCTTATTGTTTGAGTGGATTAGGCCTCATTGTTTGCAAAACAATGGATGCAAGTAACCGACATGCAGTTCGATTACCGACCGCGAAATTCAAAAATCTTCGTTAGTGATTAGAGTGACAAAACCAACTCCTTTGGAGTAGGGGCGAGACAATAGCTGTAAGGCTATTAATGAACTAACAGGTGGTGGGACGGGAAATTGATAACAAGATGAAAAAGGTCTGGACAGTACACTAAACTAAGCAACAGTTGGCAAGTGTATGCAGAACTTCGATTCCAACTGAAATCTGTGCGTCTGAGAGGAAACGGTACACGAAAACCCAGGTGCATTTTCGATTCCAACTGAAATCTGCGCTAGAAAGGATACCGTACACGAAAACCCAGGTACATTTTCGATTCCAACTGTAATCTGCGCTAGTAAGGAAATGGTGCGTGAAAACTCAGGCCTTAGTTTTAGAAACATAGAGGACTTTTTTTTGTCATCAGTGTAAGTATACATATACTGCTGGTAATAAATTTCCTGATTAGAACCACATCCAACTCCTTGAATTCTACTGCTTTCAGTGACAATACTTATTTTCCGCGCAACGAACGCCGAATTACCACATCACACAATAGACCTGAAAGACGAATTTTATCACACCTCGGCGGTTCATTTATCCGAAAAACCATTGATCTGTGATTTACACAAAAAATACCATTTACCAGGCAAAACACACGATTTTTCAACGTGAACATCGAAGGAGTGATGGTCCTCGCAGAGATGTTAACACAAGAAAGGTTGAAAACGCATAAAATCACTCAAATGGAAAAAGGTGCTATAATAACACTTTTTGTTTGCCAATGTTTGCCGGCTGTGGTGCCGATTTCTTTTACCATCAGTCTTAGCATAATAACGCCATGCACGAAGTAAATATAAAATAAAAATCATTCAAAGCCGAACAAAAAACATAATCCGTATGCCCGAGATTGTGTTCGCAGAGAATTAAAATGAAACCGAGCATCAAACTTATGAAACAAAGCCGACAGCAATTTTGCTCACGCCTTGAGTAAAGCGAAGCGCAGTTGAGTGTAAAAACACCAACATGCCGAAAAACAACAATTCACCCGCCTAGCGAGTTCGAGAGAGCTGTGATACTTCTTAAGACCCTGGCAAACGAAGACATTGTTGCCGACACAAATGTTTCTCCGTTTCCCCGAGCGCGCAAGATTTGTTGCGGATTTTGTGTCCGGGTAACAAAAACTGTTTCTGATTGTCTAGGAACATTTTATGTCCGCGACAAGTGTTTCCCAGTTTGCGCGCCCAGCCCCCGTCCGTCTATCTCAGTAACAGATATTTTGTCACCAGTGGACTACTGCTGGGTACAAAATTGTCATCACCTACAATTTACCGACTCGGATCCGATCTAAGCCGAGCGTGATTTCGCTCTAAAGTCCCAAAGGAAAGAAAACAAAAGCGTCATTGTCTTCAAAAATCCTAACCATGACAATAGGCAAAGTTTGATACATAGCTGGCTCGATGATTGTCTGACTGGATAGTTGACGGACCCCCTGGCTGACGGAAGGACGGACGGGCTGACTGTTTGACCGGCTGACTGCCTGACTGACTCACTGACAGACTGACTGACTCACTGACTGACTGCCAGGTCATACAGACAGGATAATTGTGGATGAACGCACTGCAGGCGAGTAGTATTAAGTGAGTGAATTTATCTTGAGTTAAAAACAAAATTCCCAGTGACATGTTTTCCTGTTCACCAGGTGGTCGTTTGGTGTTCTGCTTTGGGAAATCGAAACTGGAGGTAAGTCTAGCAACTCAATTTTGCAATGTCTTCATGACAAACTCATACCTACTTGTTTGTCGTTGTAACTGTCAGTCGTCGTCGTCGTCGTCGTTATTTTTGTTGTTGTTGTTGTTGTTTACAATTGTGTTTATTTTCTCTCCCTCCTCAGGCCTTGCTCCTTACGCTGGAATGGTTGTAAGTGAGTTGCTCAACAAACTGAAAGAAGGGAGTCGGTTGGAGAAGCCTCGATACTGCAGCGACGTGCTGTAAGTAGAACTCGAAATGTATACATGAACATGTATGATTCAGTTTTTGAACGGTTCAGTCCGTGGCCTATCGAATGCTTCCAGGGCCTGTTCCTCCTGGCAGAAGGCGGCCTGAGATCCGGTGTCACGTCACCGGCAACACGTTCCCATCAAGACTCTCCAGATTAAAAGATTGAATTTTATTCTTTTTATTATGCTACCTTATTACTAAAACAGAACACAAACACTGTCTTTATTTCGTGTTTGCTTGTATAGTCCCAAAAGATACAGACTCTCTCAAATAACTATTTTCGTTCTTCAGGTATTCGGTAATGTGTCGTTGCTGGAATGCAAACCCAAAGAAGAGACCAACTTTTGACGAGCTGAGCGATGAGCTTCATGGAATGCACAGACAAGCAATTGTAAGTCAGTCTCTTTAAACTTAGTCCTAAATGTATGGGGGTGGGGGGGGGGGGGGGGGGCTGGAATGCGCGAAGGATTCTGGGATTGTTTGGGTGTTTTTGTAGCCGCTTAAGCAGTTATTGTTTCCTATTTTATGATAATTGTTGTCGTGTTTTTTTTTCTTTTTATTTATTGATGGTAGCTGTTTTTCTGCACATGTGTAATAAAGCGTATTTTTTTAATCTGTAAAGCGCTTTTGATCAGAAGATGTAAATAGTGCTCTAAGTTATTAAATTATTATTATGGTCATTATTATTATCATTAAATTCTGGGAATAGACCATATGAAAACAGAATTCATTATTTGTCTTATTAAATAGTTCAAAGCAAAATTCATCATTTCGGACGTATCCTGCACTGATTTCTAACTATTCCAAGAGCAGGTTTCTTTTTTGTGCACCATGTCACTTGAAATCTTTTCCTTTTATCTTTATTTAATAAGTTCTTCGGGTGCTCTTAGTTACGGGTTACGTTTACATTCGCGCTTGCGCAGTAAATTGCGCGGACATAACTAAAACTCCAGATTTCGAAGTCGACGCCATAAGATTGTATACATTCAAGAAATAGAGATATTATAAACGCCTTTGAAATGTATCATTTGTTTTTCTTTCAAGGAATATCTTGGTCCTGAAGATTTCAGACTGGAACCTAATTACGTGAATACTCCCGTGGAAAACACCTCGACGGCTTAGAAGACGCAGCTGTTGCTGCAACTCATCAACCTAGCAGCATCACAGTTGGCTTATGATTGTAGCAACTATGGATGGTTGTACGTGGAAGAGTGTTGTACACTGCGTTATCTGATAGTACTTTGTTAACACGCCATCAATAAGATATACAGTGAAAGTTTATTTCGTGGGACCAAATTATTTCCCAGGATTTTGTTAAATTAAAGAATAAAATGTAATTCGAGAAACCTAAATGACTGTATTCAGTTTACAAAAAAGCCTCGCGTTAGATTAATGTAGAGTGGAATTAAGGAGGCTCGATTTCCTTTGGTGGGCGGAGGCTCGTTTCTCGAAAAGCGGCTGGTAAAGGAGCTTTTTTATTTTTTGAATAAAATGACAGAATAATTATGTACAATCGTTTGCATGTTATTCAGTTGTCTTTGCTCTTGCACAAGAAATGAAACAAGAACTGCGCGTCGAATATGAAAGCGGCCTTTATAGCCATCCCTTATAGACCGCATGACTTCGTAATCCTAGAAGATAAGGCAATTCTAAGCTTCTAATAGCCAAAACTATTTTATATATATATATATTGGAACTCAACAGGCAAATACGATTTCACTAGCACGTAAGAAAATTATGCCATCGAGCAAAATACCTCTACGATACCTCTGGCGATTCGAAACACTTTCATAGTTTTCGTCAATAGAGGATATCGTACAAAGAAATAGACATTCTTGGTTACTATGGCAATCGAGTCTAATCTGCGCAGAGATTTGTGGCCAATTCATAGGCCCGCCATCAAGATGCAATCGCAGACAATGCCTAACGAAAAGTACATTCATTGCTTTTTTTTAAAATTTTCAAATGAAGAATGATCGTCATAGTTCACATATGATTTCTTTCATATGCATTATTCACTTAAATATCTTTCACGTAAACATTACTACTACTACTACTACTACAATCGAGGGTGTTAGCCAACACCGACTCGAGAATCACGGATGGCTGCTCTCCACAGGTCGCTGTTGATCATAAGGGCGCGAATCTCGCCAGTGTTACTGAGTCCAATATCCCTTCTAAGGGTGTCTATGTAAGTGGTTGCTGGTCTTCCCCTGCTGCGAATACCATGTTTCGGTTCCCAGACGATGAGATTTGATGCAACCAGCTCAGGGTGGCGGACACAGTGACCAGCGAGGCCCCTTTTTCTGGCTCTGATTTTGTCACGGAAACATATGAACCCAAAATTGACCACTTCCCAACGTCAGTGGCTTCATAGCTCAGTTGGTAGAGCATCGCGCCGGAATCGCGGAATCGCGAGGTTACGGGTTCAAGCCCCGTTGAAATCCTGAATTTTTTTTTTCAGGCTTCTTTACGCAATTGCAAAAATTGTGATCACAACTGCGACGATCATTCTTCGTTTGATTTCATATCCGCAGTTCACATATGATTTCTTTCATATGCATTATTCACTTCTAAAATTTTGTTCTACATTGAGTACTTGAGCCCGCAAATTACATATAAAATCCTGTGCGCGAGTTAACTTGTGTTTTTCTTGGCAGAAGAATGATTTGGTCTGTATAGGTGTATGCGTACAGAAACCAGACTGTGCGCATGTCCCTGATGTTGGTATGAAAAACGACTCCCACAAGGTAAATTGCAGCTAGGGCAAGGAAACTGTTTTTGCCCAATCAGAGAGACAGTCTGTTTTCATGCATAAGGAAGATATAAATTGGCCAAAAGTCATGAATGCGAACTACTTTGCGATCGTCTGTGGCTCCGCGAAACCGTTTGACTGCATTTATTAAGAAACACTTTGCTGAAGAGTTGTGGAATCAGGAGTGTTGCGCCAATTTTTGTTATGTTTCCGCATAATTCCCTACAAGAAAAGGTTATGATTCTCTGTAACAAATGCGGGGAATGCTTTGTTTTCTTAAAATGTATCGCTTCCAGTATGAATCAAAATAAACAAGGACAAAACGAGCTTTTATTTTTACGAGGTTTTCTGAGCATAACAGTTCTTTCATGAATACTCAATAAATTGTATTCCAAACGGCAACCAGCTAAACAAAAAAGCTTGATGAGCACGTGCAAAAATTCGTCAAACGATGGCCCGCTATTGGCCAACAGCCTGTAATCCATATTCATGACAAATTTTTAGCAGTCGCTTCAAGCCACACATTTTAATTTGCTGACATCGTTGCCGAGTGAGGGTCACAATGTGTTATGGCAGATTTTGACTGTTTGTCGATCACGAAGGAACAGAAGAAACAATACCACTACAGTTCCACTTCTACTATTTCAAACCAACGGTAAGTTACAGTCTTGTAACAAATGTGTTCAAAACTGAGCAGTTTCAAATGGCCCAAAACCTTCAGTGGAGTTCACACGTGCTCAAGGTTTCGTTGCTTCTTGGCTAACAAGTCTCATACTTTTGGCGATGTTAACTTGTACAAATCTTCTTTGAAATGTGACGAAAAGGCAAAACAGAGCAACGAATTCCGAATTCAGTTTCAGTTAGGAATATATTGTACAACGGGGCGGACACACTACATTTTGTCACGGCGGTTAAATTGAAGCCCTTAGCTCTCAGCGTATAGCTATGCCACATTTAATTTAAGTTAGCCAAAACACAGGACAATTACGAGAACATTTAAAAGTGTTCCAGGAAGAGCTTTAACAACTGTCGCTCAATTTATACCTCTCATTTGTCCTTACAGACTGAAGTTATGTATGCTGATTGTAAAGAATCGCAAGATGGATTGCACAAGATCTGAAGTGGATATACAAGCAATGGCTGAAACCAAACAGAGATAAGAATTTGTGTAATAGTTATAATGACACCTTCGAGGCTGGCATAACGAACGCTATTTTTTACTAAGGAAATTGATAGCTTTCAATTTTTGCAATGAACCAAATCAAGCACCGCCACTGAGATGCCGCTAAATTACAGTAATTTTTGAACAGGTTCGGCGTGGATTAGAAACTGAGAAAAAGAAACAGCGACAAATTATCATGATTGGTTCTAATTGTCTGGAGGTTTAAAACATTTCAAGTCGTGTATTGTAAGGTCTAACATACGCAGTAGAATTCATCGGATGTTGAGAACAGAACAACAGCTCATTTGAAGGGTCTGGCATTTTAAAAGCAAATTCATATTGCTTCATATTGCATAAATACAAGGAATTTTACTCTGCCAATTTAATCGTGCTCTTCCAAAAGTTCAACTAAAAGGAGTCATCAGTACAATCATATTCCAGCAAAAACTACGCATCGTTCTTGTAAACAAATCGCACGTGGAGTAAATTATTCAGAGCCTCAGAGTGAGAACCTCTTAGCGCATAGAAAACAACACCACTGAAAGACAAACTTGGGTCATGTGCTTCTTTTAAAGTGTCTAAACTGAAATTAAAGAGGAGGATAGGACGATACGTCAACAACACTATCTCATTGGCGTTCATTTGAAAATGGTCAGACTTCAAAAACAAGCTCAAACTGAAAAATAGCAAGAAGAATAAATTGCACTGATTGGCTTTTGCAACAGGAATGGGAGATTGGTAAAATTCCGTCGTTGTCTGCTTTTTTAACTTTATCTCATCTTTGGAACTCAGTGCTGAGAGACTTGTCAACCAATCACAGCCGACTCGTCGTGGATATGCTAATTGCTATACCGCCCGTTGTAAAATTATGCACTACAAGTACATGTCGCGAAAGACAATAGCATTCTGGGCGATGGTTTAGATTTGGTCACATTGGTGTAAAATGCGGATCCTTCAAATGGTTATGTTCTGTTATCAAATATATCGTCTGGTTCTAAGGTTATTGGGGGAGGGGGTAGGCGTTCAGAAATGTGTTAAATCAGTTCATGAATTCAATACGACCACAACAAACACTGATGAAGACGTGATTTTTTTTTTTTCAAATTCTTTGAAACTATCTTCAAAATTAACGACAGGTTTTAAGTATCGATTTTCCTACAAGACAGCGTGTCGATCAGAGTTTTGATTTACTGTTGAGACGCAATTTTGGCTCTTTTTACCACTAACTTGGCGGCAATTCAACAACAACAACAACAATTTATTTACAAATCACAATAAATTACAAACATGCTGGAAAACGGAAAACTTAACTTTAAATTATCACGCAGATTTAATTAAGCTATGCAACAAAATTAACAAAACCATTATTTGTCTTCAAACAAATTACCTCAAATGATTTATTGCAAGACTTTTCGAAGTATGAAACTCCTTCATTTAGGAAAGGTGCAAAAAATGTCTATTGTTGCTACTTTTCACTGGAAAAATTCAGCTGGAGCTGTTATTTACATGAAATTTAATCCAAATGTATGCACGCCAAACTTGTCAACTTGCAACAATGAATTAAAAATTGAACATGTTTCAAATAACGCAGAAACTCAATACTCTATCAAAGTACCAAATTCTTGTCACTGCTTCATAGTTTGTTGTGGTCTGCCTTTACTATAGGCACAAAATAGACGAATATTTACAGCTAGACATTTTGAGAACCAGTCGTTGTATTGTTTGATAACTGTACCAAGTAATTATGTACATGATGTGCAAGAAAAGAACCAACAATTTGTTTTCGTAAAAATGATTACAAAACATTACTTAACAAAAAGGTTTCCCTTCCATTATTTTGCATTATGCTAGCAACTTCGTAATTAGGTTGTGACAACTTGAACTTTACTTTGATTTTTGATGCACCAAAAACTGACAAGGCATTCGGAGCAATTTTCATTTAGAGAAAAATTACTTCGTACACGATAGATTTTCGTGAAAAAAATATAGGGCATTAGAGAATACTTGATATTTTCCTTTGCAATGGGATGTATTTGTTGTTTTTTGGCGGAAAATTTTTAAGGGTACCCCTGTTAATTTTGTTGTCGAAATTGTTGTAAGGGAAACGCTGTGCAAATTTCATCAAATTTTCCCGCCAAAAGACTTAGTATATATGCGAAAAATTTTTTCCAACACCTTTTAAGACACTTAAGTTAATAAAAGAAATTGTAATTGAGAAAGACTTGTTGTTATATTTTTATTACACATTTAGATAGAAAGAAAATAAAGATTATACAACTAATAAAATGATGTGTATCAATTATTGGGTTTAAAGGGATACATAGAATCAAGTGCAGGAAATAACTTTTATTTAATATCAATGCCTGAAAAATTTTTTTAAAAAAACGGCGCATGCGTATTTTGAGCGCCCGTATTTTTCTTAAGTTTTTTGGCGGGAAAATTGAAGTTCATTGAACAGCCCTTTAGATGAGTAAACATTTAGCAAAAACATAAACTGCATTTTATTAGAAAAAGTTAAGACTAAACTTAGGAACAAAATTTGTTTGCGGAATTAAGAAAAACTTTCAGCTTTGACCAAGGGCTGCATCACGGAACATGACTGCGTTCCCAAAAGCAATGATATTTCAGAGTTTACTTTTCACCATGCTGTAAATTTGCCATTTCAAAAACTTAATCTTGGTATCTGCTTTGCATTTTGAAAGTTGTAGAGATTAACTCCGTGATAAATACCACTAAGCCTTGCAATGTAAACCTAATTCTTGAAAACAAGCAATAAGTTGTCGAGCTTCGTTTTTGCGCCTAAATTAAAAACTTTACATTTGTCGCTGATTACGGAGGATGCACAGTGAAAGAAACAACGCTTTCCTTGAACAACCAAATACAAGTTTTGGCGAATGTGACTAACAACCTCAAAAAACATTGAATCGATAAGATCCTTTGGTGCTGTACAAAGCACTTCTTACTCTCTGGTCCTGTCAACTTCGTTTTTAAGCAATAAACATTAATTGGTTGTCACTTACATACTTCTCTGTTGGTCTTGTAATTTATTTCCTTTTTGCTTGATTTGCCTCGATTAGTTTTTTTGGCTATATTGCGGGTCAGCACTTTCTGTGTTTGTTGTTGCACACCAAGGCCTTTGAAATGAAAGTTAATGAGCAGAACTTTCTTATGATGCTGTTTTCTTTTCTTTGTTTGGCTGTAACCTCAGGTAGTTCCAACATTTGAGACTGTCCGCAAGATCCTTAAGGAGGCTCGCAGTTTCTTTGGCTTTGGGGTGTACCGTTTGAAATCAAAATTTCTTATAGAAGACAAGCTTCGATTTCCTTTACACCACAACAGCTTTTCGAAGCATGACCAAAGATTATTTTATCATCTATTTCCATGGCAACAGTGACGCAAGGCCGCTATTTTAAAAAAGTTCAGTTATCTCGAAATCCAGCAAGACACTTCATTACGAAAGTTTGATAGTGTAAACCACTGAAGCCCCACAATATGTAGACCAAATAAGAAAAAATCTGCAAGAGCGTTTTCAAATAAATTGAAAATAAATTATAAGGCTCGTTATGTTAATTTCCTCATTTTTCGTCAAGCGTTTTGAACTTTTACACCAATTTTCTCTTTCCAAAGAATTATCAAAGTAGGAAAACATTTTCAATTCACATTGAGCGTCCTAGATGACTGCGATTGTGCGACACTTAAGTCACAAACTTGGCGATTTGAATAAATTCAAACTTAAATATTTACTTCATCTCTTAGTTTATCTGTCATTGCTCAGTAATTGCAATCATAGTTTACACTCTCAAACTTTCGTTATTATGTGTCTGACTGTATTTCGAAATAATTGAGCTTTTTTAAAATGAACGGCATTACGTTACCGTTGCTGTGGTAACAGCGGTTGCGTGGAAACCAATGAGAAAATAAACTTTGGTCTTGCATCGAAAAGCTGTTGTAGTGTCAACAAAATCGAAGCCTATCTCCTATAAGAAATTTTGATTTCAACAGGTACACCCCAAAGCCAAAAAAAGCCCCAATTGTCTTCATTTTTCGAAGCTCGTGCCTGGCTCTTGAATTAAATTGTTTTGTACCGACTCGATAGGAGTCGAAATAAAGAGTTTTGTATGAACAGTATACGCGTTTCTGTATACCGGGTGAAATTCCACCTTGTTGCAAATTATCACGAACGATGGAAAACAAAACGCTAAAAATGTCACGATAAACAATTAAACATGGTTATTTTCCGGAAGCGAATTTCTTTTCACAGTGCACCCATTTTCGTGTTTAAAAGCTAAGTAACCTAACTTACAAACATACGAGATGTCCACCACTTCCTTGACTTCGTTTGGTTGTCCTGTGCTTATCCCTTGCTTGTCCTTAGCCTGTTCTGTTCTTTTCTTTTCTTGCCTTGTGCTTGTGCTTGTATTTCTACTTTCGTCACTTCCATTTGTTTCGGAGCAATAGCGACCTTATACAACCTGTAATAAGGAAATAAATAAAGTTTATTTAATACAGAACCAGCCTGAGGTTTGGGGGTCAACCGAGCTTACATTTGGGACAAGATTTCCGCTCAGCCCTATGTATAATTAGGTATACATTTTGTGATTCAAACTTTACTCGTGGTCGTCACTGAATCTGATTGATTGATTGATTGATTCTGTGTTTTCTACACGAAGTAAATTAAAGCCTGACTTACGTTAAGCGATGTTCCTGTTATTTTGGCTCGTCTTTGGCGACTCCTCTTGTAAATCCTTCTGCAGATCTACGCAGCTGTTTAAGGTTTCCTGTTGAAAAGAACAGTGTTAAAATCGTAAAATTGTTAACGGTTACTGGTCGTTTTGACACAGCAGTTTAGTCGATTCGCTACAATAATTAAAACTAACAAATGTTCTACATTGTAATTGAATTCAAACGTAGCACTAACACTGTGATCACAGAATCACCTGTACCTCTCACAACAACAAATAATCAACATCCTTATACTTTGTTGTAGCGAAACGACTTTGTAGATAAACATGTTAACTTTAACGAATATCTTGATTAACATGACCAACTAGAGACGGATGAATACATTCTCTAATCACAAATTTCCATAAAATACAAGGCCATTTAGTAAAATGATATAAGAATACAGTGATCTTCATAATTACCTGGCTAACTAAAGAAGAAACCAGACAACCGCCATCATAACTTTTGTCCCGTCAGCACGTAAGTCCAGCTTTCGTCCAAAAAGTCGTTTTCAAGATAAATGGTTGATGGCTTTCATGGCAGAAATCTCCAACATTACAGTATCAAATGGCAACGTTATTTCAACGCACTGCGTGAATCTTCAGCAGAAAGTTCAAGCTGATAGCAAACTGGAGGCCATGTTGCATTAATTCGTCTCATGTGGAAGGTGACAGAACAGGATGAATAACAATTAGAAACATTTGCAATTCAACTGGAGATCACGTCGCAAAACATTGAAAATCACAAACGGAGTCTGTCTCTTTTTTGAAAAAAGGGACTTTATTTTCGATCCAACTCGTCTTATAAAAGTGTCAGCACAACTGAGTTCACGACAGCTTTGGGTGGTTACAAATTAAGGCCCTATAGGAAACAGTCTGCGAGAGAGTTTTTCTGATGATTGAAACGATCTCTCAAAAAGTTGAATGTAAGTAATATTTTGTCATTTATCTTGTGAGAAGGCAGAACACAACTGTCATTATTTCATTGAAAACACAAAACGAAATGCGATCATAATTTTGCGTAGACTCCCTTCCGACGCCTTAATTCCTTTGTTTTGTTTTTTTCTTTTCTTTTCTTTGAGCTCACGCAAACAACGGACAAAATTGAGAACAAGGTCTTCACTGGTTCAAAGCGACTAGTAGTGAAAACCCAAACAGCAAAAAATTTTGTCCGTTAAATCACAGACAGTCACGAAAACAAATTGAGGTGTTGGCTCTGCGAGGTGCGGTGAGACCAGTGCTGTACGCATATTTTTTATGAGCCCACGTACACAGTGAAAAGTGATTAAATAAGAAACAAGATCATCAGTGCAGCGGATTCCCGTTTAAAAACAGTCTCTGGTGAAAGGACAACTCTTTATATTACTCAGTTTATCACAATTCGCCACGCTGAAAGACTGTCCGGTAACTGTCCTTGGTAAGTCCATACGTTATCAGTAAAGCGATGACGTCACCAGGAAAGTAAAAACGTCATCAATAAAGCAACGAAGTCATCCGTAAATCAATGTCGTTATCAGTACAACGGTTGCTGCAATTCAAAACAGCCTGTACCACTTCCAACAACTCGGCCAACGACCAGGCGAGAAGATGGTGACGAGAGTTTCTCCGTGTCTCCAGTTAGAAGAGCTCCGCGCAGGAAATGTGTCGTAGATTCAAAACTCATTTTCTGGAAAGGAGACGAGTTCGATTCGATCCCAACGCGATTGAAGGCTTTGATGGATCCTTCGTATGTCATATAGTCGGACACGAGGCTGAGGTGCCGTGGATCCACGTGAATTCCGTAAGCACTGAAAACGTTCTTTAATTCCTGAAAAAACAGGTCAAACAGGTTAACCTCTGAAAACCCAAGAGTGATCAGCTTCAAATTTCTCCTTGTAATATCAATGCTTTATAAAACAGAGTGGTCACGAGAATTAAGGACAGGATCATAGAAGATGAATTTTCTTGATATGTTAGCAATTTCTCCCAACTATTTCTACAGGAAATGTGCAGGATGAACAAATCAGAATTTAAATTTTGATGAGAAGTCTTGTTACCACTTCACCCACTGAGTGAGACAACGAGAACCACCAAGCCCAGCAAAACCCAAACATAACTTTAATCACCTATTCTGAATGACAACAAAATGAATGTTATATTGACAGAATCGAAATTAAAACTAACCCTTTAAAGCTTTCAAAAAAGTACGGAGATTTATACACACTTGTGGAAAGGAAGAGAGAGTTATGATCCTAGTTACAACATACCTGCTTTATTACTATTCCTGCTGCTTCAATCCCGTATGTTTTAGCCATGGCATGAATATCGTTTGTATAAATCTTTGTCAAATCCAGAATATCCTCATGTTTCCAAGCAGCCTACAGAAACGACCATAAAATCAAATAACAAACCAATCAGTCAATTAGAAAATTAATAAATCCATCAATCGGTCACTAGAACCAGTCAGTCAGCCACTAACCCACGCGATCTACAATCAATTCATATCAACAAATCAGTTATTAAAGTATAAAGTAACAATAGACCGAGCTATCTTCTTGTCAGTCAGACAGCCAGACAGTCAGACGGTCAGTCCGTCAATCGGCCTGTCAATTATCAGTCGGTCGGTCAGTCGGTCAGTCAGACAACACCTCACTCAGTCAATCAAACATTGAAGCACACGATCAAACAATGATATCATCCTGTCAATTGGTCAATCATTCAAATTATAATCAACTTTATCCTCTGCCAGTCAGTAATCCCGTCACTGAACTAATTGGTCTCCCAGTCAGTCAGTCAACGCCTGCTTAATTCTTTGCGAATATCAAAAACCAATTCGACTTCGTTTTTAAGAGGATTAATCAAAACATGGGTTATAATAATACATGTACGACTTACCTGTAAATTAACGCCTTCTGTTTTAAGAACTGGCGTATCTTTATCCTCCACCAAGAAGCACCGATTTATTTTTAGAGTTTCATACACAACACTCTGAGGAAAGAACAGAAACAGACAGCCATTGTAAAGGGGCAACTCACCTCTTCTGTCACATGATATTTAAAAACAAAACGTCCACAAAAATCCAGAAAAGAAGGATGTTGCCTCCAATCTCAAAGGCATTTTGTTGACAAAACCAACGTTTAAAGTAAAGGTGTTCACCTTTATTGTAGCCAGTTCCTCATAGGTGTTACCCAGTTATTAATAAATGACTTTTCAGTTAAAAAAGCGTCTTCAGTTTACTTTAAAAAGAAAAACACTTCCCCACCAGTTGCTTAAACACAACTTTGGTAAAGTTAGCTCTTTTCACGCGTTGCATAACCATATGACAAGCCACCAAAATACCAACAAAGACGCTGTACCTGATTGGCCAATTTTTCTACCAGAGAAGCAACTCGTATTTTGAAATCCACCACAGGAAACTGAAACAAAACAGGGTATATAATTGAAGAAATGAGTTTAGCTGTACGACACTCAATCAAAAATTGCGCTAATTAAACACTGTAGCGGGCTATTCAGCATCTAATTCCACCTGAAGTGTGGCAGATGATCGTTAAGCCGCTGTTAATTTGGCATGGCGATGTGGGCTCTGAGAAAACTGTCTCCTCACAAGCGATCCTGGGCCATGCAGTAATCAAACAAATATGGAAACTATCAGTTTCCAATTTACAACACCTTGTATTGGGTTCATCCCGGAACAGAAATGCTCAGAAAGAACGGTGTTTGCGGGATCCTGTCTCAAAAGCTCTCTTTTTTCTCTTTTCGACAAAAGTTGTGAAAGAGAACTCGGGAGAAACCCCTCCCCTCCCCCCCAAACCCCATAGTTCTCCGGTGTCCAAGAGAAAGGAGGCTTGCTCACCTTTAGCAACACTTCACACCACTCTTCTTTGTCAACGTCATACGAGTAGGACGCCACGTGGATTTCATCACTCTCTAAAACACGCTGTAAAAGAGAAAAAATAAAATAAGCCTGCGATGCCACTCTTCCTTTGATTTAAGAGATCCGCGGTAGTTTTAAGAGCCGAGTTCAAATTGTCATTATTATTGTAAATGCTGTTTGCTATTGTTGATGGCAGTTCATCAGTTTTGATAATGCGTGAGTTAGAACTCTTCTATTATTCAATATTCCAGACCGTTCGGTATTATTCCCTGTTATTAGATGCTTTTACTACTCTTAAAGGTCCCGTTAAAGAGACTGTTCTTTGATGGAGGGATTGGCATGGTTACTATGGTTACCTGTACTCGTGCTCTGTCAACCTTCGATTGGTGGTGTTTGCTTTTCATGTTTTTTTCTTGCCTTGCACTATCACAGAAACTCTGGTCTTCTTCTTCTTCTTGCTCTTCTTCTTCTGAATCGAATCAGTCAAGAGCAAAAATAAGACGAAAGTCAAATATCAAGTCTTTATTCTTCTGATTCCATTTAATGCACAAGTGGTATTTTTTTTCTTTCTCAATAGAAACTGATGGGAAATAATAAGAATAAGTGCACTGATTATTTTAAAACTGATCATTTTTTACACGAGAAGTAATTAATTTTGACGAAAGGCAATGAAAAGGAAGGCAATCAAAGTAATTCATGGATAATAAGACTTGTCATTTATGAGATTGTATGCAAAAAAAAAGATAAAGATGTTAACCCTTTAATCTCTAACATTGACCAATGCTTAATTTCTCCTTAGAGTAACAATGCTCAATCAGACATAAAGGTTGCGAGAAAAAAGGAGGTGATCAACAAGTAACAAAGGTCTTGATTGTTTAACAAATTCTCCTCAACATTACCATAGGAAATGTATGGAAAACAGTGTGGAGAATATGCATTCTGATATTAAGGTTTTATGGGTTAAGAGTGATGTGACCTTTCAATTACAGGTTTGGATGTTCTACTATTGAGCTACAGTCACATGGTCGTACGAGCATGTGACTGTATGGAACAAAGAAAAAGAACGAGCCATCCAGCTTCTCACCTCCATAAGTTGATTCCGTTCTTGAACTTGAGGTATCCTCTCTAGCATCATTATCATCTTTTCAAGAAATAAGATCGATTAAAGAGAAAACATCTGTGGACCTTTTTTCCTGAAGCTTCGGTTGCCTCAGTTCTCGTGACAAGAAGAATCTGATTCTAGGCTTTGTACGCCTTAAATTGTACTTCGTAAACCGAAAAAGATAGCAAACCATTCGTGCAAAACAGGCAAAGAAGCTTAGCTTACAGACAAGTTCCACAGTGTTTGTTAGTTGTTGCTTCTTCAAACATGGGGCTGTGTTTAATAACTTTGCAAGAATCCATGATAAGCCTTTTACACAAACCTTCACTCTCATACTCCAATTCCTGTTTTTCATCCTGATCTGGTGCTTCGTACGTGGCATGCTGTGAAAATATTATTAATCAGTCAGTCAGTCAGTCAGCCAGCCAGGCAAAGCACCGACTAACTAGTCAAATGATAAATCAATCACTGTATCAGTCAGCCAGTTAGTTAGCCTGTCTCAGAGAGTCTGAGAGTCAGCTAGCCAGCTAGCCAGCAAGGCAACCCACCAACTAACTAGTCAGATGATAAATCACTGTATCGGTCAGCCCAGTTAGTCAGCCCGTCTCAGAGAGTCTGAAACTCAGGCAGTCAGCCAGTCAGCCAGGCAAGCAAGCAACCAACCAACCAACCACCGGGTCAAACAATACATCAATCATTCAATCAGTCAGTTAGTCAATCAATAAACCAGTCAGACAGTCAGTAAGTCAGCCCATCTCAGAGAGTCAGTCAGACAGTCAGCCAACAACCAACCAACCAACCAACAAGTCGAACGATCAATCAATCAATCAACCATTAATCAATCAATTAATTAATCAATCAATTAATCAATCAACCAATAAATCGATCAATCAGTCAATCAATCAAACAGTCATCCAACCAACCAAGCAACCAACCAATCAGTCAGTCAGTCAGTTAATCGATTGATCAATCAGTCAATCAACTAATCAATCATCGATCAATCAATCAATCAATCAATCATTCAACCAACCAACCAACCAATCAGTCACTCAATCAACCAATCAATCAATCATAAATGAATTAATTAATCAATTATCAATCAATCGATCAATCAACCCATCATTCAATCAATCAAACAGTCATCCAACCAATCAAGCAACCAACCGATCAGTTAGTCAGTCAATCAATCAATCAATCAATCAATCAATCAAAACACAAGTGACCAGAGGGGTTGAAAGAAAGCATTAGCTAAAGTCCTTGGTTTGATACCTGCTGTCGTCTCTGCCTTTGTTTTGCTTCATTAGCATCACCATCAGCCGCTTCTTCATCAGACAGCTCAGCATTGTCATCATCATCATCGTCGTCTGCAAAAAATCAACAACAATAACAAAACTACCTAAAAGGTAGGAAAATACTAGTGGCTCCGGGGATATTCCATGGCATACCACTCAAAAGCACTGTTTAACACTGGTCAGATCATACTAACGTTTTGAGGGCAGGTTTCTACAAAAAGATTTGACGGGAAGATAGCATGCAACACCAGATACTGATTTTGAATTTTGACTGACGTGGCAGAACTTTTGAGAGCCTCAACCCTTCTTAAAACCAGACAGTGTAACAGGTTTTATGAATCAGGTGGGGCAGACTTGAAGTAAATCGGTCGTTAAGTGGAGTGTTGCATGTAACAGGTGCAATGTAGAAGACGCATCATAAAGCAGCCACGCAATTGTGGCAATTTACTTCCTCACCTCCTATCACATGGCAAGCAGTACCTCCATAACGAAAAGAACAAAGGAAGTTTATCAACACCTTACCCTGAGCCTCTTCTCTATCCTCGTTGTTAGAATTTCTTGGCTGATCATTATCTGTTGCAATCTCGATTATCCTACACACAAAATGTCACACACACAGTTATTATGGTCTCCCTCAATGACTTCTTTTACTTCAATCATCAAAATTTAAATCAACCAAATCCTTGAGATTTTGATCTGAAATCCAGTTTTCAACTCCATTGAAACAATAGATAGAAACCATCCTCCCTGCAAATACACTCAAATATACACCCAAACACAGGAAAGTTCAGCCGACCAAGATAAAGTTAAGGCACAAGTTTGCCAGTGCTGTGTGTAAACCTTAAAACATCTACATCAACAAAAAGAAAATGTGAATCACTGGAATGAAATAAAACATTTTGATATAACCAACAGCTAATCAGCATGCCTGCACACCCATACACATGACATTCCAATTTTTATGAAAACTTAAGCATAAATATCTGCTTAACATTTGTTCTGAATTAAATGCATTTAAATGCAATTTAAAGGAGTTAACAACTCAGAGCACCTGTGTTGCCAGTGGTCAGGGGTTGGGTTAGTTGGTACATGCGTAGTAGTGGCGACAATGTTCTTGTGGCATTTTGTCATGCCAGCGTGAGGAGTGGTGTCCTCCTGTGTGGTCCATAGTGTTTGTTTTGGTGTCCCCCCCCCTTTTTTTGGTTGTTTCTTTTCCACTGATTTCCTGGCGTAGGGGCTCATGGCTGGGTTGCGGTGTTGTGCCAGCCATCATGGGGGCATTGCCAAAAGTGGAAGTCCCTGGATACCCCAGACACCCAACCTCACTAATCGATACAGTTGTTAAACCGCAATGACGAGGAGTCCATGAAAGGTTATCAACTTTGTGTACAGAGGCCGGATTGCTTTCATTATTCTTTACTCCCTTTTACACATCACACTCACTTTTCTGTCGTTTTTGTTTTCGTCGCCTTTAAGACCGCAGAGATAATCTTCTTGATAAATACTGACTCCACATAGTGCAGTATCCCTGCAGATGTTACGCAAAACTCATCCTGCAAAAGCCAATTTTATTGTTACTCGCAAAAACCGTGAGGCCACATGGAGTCCAAAAATCCTTCTCCAGTAGGTGGAGCTCAACAATTATTATTATTATTAATATTATTATTATTGCTCTTACCCCTTCCCCACCCTCCAACTCCCACATACTATTCAATGTTGCTATAAGGAAGCGTTTAAGGGGTGAAAACAACACTAATTCACAGAGAGGGTGCTTGAAACTCAAAAAACTTCAAAGCTAAATTTTCTCAACAGTTTATTTTATTCTCCAATACATTCAAATAAAATGAAACAGCAAAATGCTATTTAGCTTTACCTTGTATGACGACTCACTAAGAAACTGAAATCTGATCCGATGCAATCTCTCTCTAAATAAAAAAAATGATGGAATAATTACTGTGTAAGGTGAAGAAAAGGAAGGCTTTCAACATGATTAAGGTAATCATCTTTAAGGTCTAGAACCCCGTTGATAACACTTCACTGACTCGAAAACAGTCGACTTCTCATAATTTTGTAAGCATCTGTATTCTCAACGCATAATACGTTTTTTCAAGACCAATCACACATCAGCTCATTCAACTCAACTCCTAGATTTTTACACTAAACTGTGATATGCCAGTTTGGATCTCACTTAAAACACCGTTAGCTACAGTTCAAACCCACTGCTTATAAATGGATGAGCGGGACCTTGTAAAAATGTAAGGAAAAGACCGTGATTCTTAGTTTTACCCACCGGTCTCCAAATTCTTTTGGTGACAGGGATTCCCAGACATCCACTGACTCCAGCACCTGTAGAGAGACAGCAAGTAACAACAGCCAACACCACTGTGTTAAAACTGAACAGGAAACACCAGCAAGCAGTAAACATATGTAGGGGCGACCCCACCCCACCCTAGTCGGTCACGAGTCACGTGATCTAGAGAGCACGAGGTTGAACTGTGGAATAGAACTTGAAGAAGGACAGAAGTTTCGTGTTGTGTGTTTAACCTTTATTATTTGATGCCGGACCAACACTCCTAACATTTGGCGACCCCGCCAGGACTGTCACTCGGGCGAAATTTGCCTGAATGTAGTGACAAAACGAAACTTCAGAGCTTCGCTTTTGCGAACCGAACGACGCGTGTAGTTTTGCTGATGTGCATGTGGACGACATTGCATGTTATTCTAGCGACTGGAAAACTCAAGACAAGTTACATGTTGAATGAAAATGCTTTCTGGCCCTGTGTAAATTCGTCGAAGAGTGTGATACAAGTGTAAATGCTGTGGTAACGAGCAAGTTGTTTCGTCTGTTTATCTTTGTTTATCTCGACTACGGAAATCAATATGGCGACCGAAAGTGAAATTGAGGAGCTTCAACTTGAATTGGAAGCGAAAGTTTGTGGTCTCGATGTCGATGCACTGGGACAGCTAGCAGAACACCTAACACTGGAAAAGGGAAAGCTAGGAAGGTTGCAGCTGTCAAAGCGAGTCCGTGAGAAAATAGAGGTAGATGTGAGCGAAGCAGAGGACAAGGAAACACTGCTCGTCGGCCTTCTTGCATTTGTGCAGGGAAAACCACCTCCGCTCGAAGATGACACGACAACAGAAACGAAGGTGAAAGTCGAACCGCCTACCCCGACAGAGAAAGCACAAGGCGAAGAAACGAAGGTAAATGTTGATGTTAGTAAGGTGCTTAGGCGGGAGTTCAAGATTCATGGTGTTGTGGCGGGAGATAATTTTAAGGACGGTCTGTCGTTTGTTAGTTTGGCGCGACAGATAGAATCCGGGACAAAGGCGGGCTACAAAGAAAGTGAAATTGTAGAAGCTGTTATTCGTGCAGTTAGTCCAAGCCTTCAATTGAGATCTTACTTGGAGATGATACAGGATCTATCGTTATCTCGCTTAAAGCAGATTATGAAAGCTCATTTTAAGCAAAAGTCAGCAACGGAACTGTATCAGGAACTGTCTGTTTTACGCCAGGAAGCAAGTGAATCTCCCCAAAGTTTTCTTGTGCGGGCTTTGAACTTAAAACAGCAGATTATTTTTGTGTCAAATGCCACTGAAGATTCCATCAAGTATGAACCATCTCTTGTCCAAGCATTGTTCCTCCATGTAGTAGAGACAGGTTTACAAGATGAATCAGTTAGAGCTAAACTGCGCCCTTTACTCGAAGTTGCTTCTGTAACTGATGAACAACTTATGGAGAGGGTTAATCGGATTATGTCGGCAGAGACAGAACACCAGAATAAGATGGGTGCAGTGGGCAGGAAAGGGGCAAGGGTTAACCAGGTTGAGACTGCCTCGCCTCCAAGTAACCAAACTCAGCCAAGTTCAAGTCCACCACCCCAGGGTGAGAGTAGCAAGTCCCAGAAAAAGGAGCCAAAACCCAATACTCTGGTGACAGCATTAGAAGCAGTGCAGTCAAATCTTGCCTCCTTAAAAGAATCCTTTGACAGAGTTAGTGCCCCAGTGGAAAGGAGTCCCTCCAGGAATTATGCATCTGGTAACCGGTCACAGTTTCAGCGGCATCAGTGTAGTTCATGTAGAGCAGCAGGTGTAGACAACTGCGATCATTGCTTTAAATGTGGCTCAACAGATCATTTTGCACGAGGATGTAGAAGGGTGCCGGGAAACGGGAGGAGGCTGCATCAACGGGACAGGGTGTAGTCGGAGCGAACTCGTCCCACCATGTCTGCAAGTTCTGTGGAAGCAAAGAGGGTATCTCCTCTTTTAAACAGTGCAGTAGTTGTAAAGCTGTCAGATATTGTTCAAGGAAATGTCAAGAGAAACACTGGAGACATCATAAGACACTTTGCCAGGCCATATCCACGTTGGAGGAGCGAAAGTACAGAGAAGACAGAGAAAAGACAGGAGTCTTTGTAAGTCATTTGTCACCACAGGAGCATTCCCAGGTAGTTCGTCTTGTGGGGCGTAAATGTACTGTCAAATGTTTGCTCAATGGGGTCGAGACTGATGCCCTCTGGGATACTGGAGCTCAAGTGTCAATTATTTCGCGTAGTTGGTTAAAGCGGTGCCTTCCAGGTTGTGACATTCGAGACATGACAGAGTTGTTAGGCATGGATGGGCTTGATTTAAAGGCAGCAAATGGAACTGACCTACCCTATGAGGGTTGGGTGGAACTGACTTTTAATCTTATTGAAGATAACTCTGACCATATTGTTAAAGTGCCGTTTTTGGTTGCCAAGGATTCCTTGGATATGCCTATTGTTGGATTTAATGTTATTGAAGAGTTTATTAAGCATTTTGAAGGAGATGCTTCAGCTGGAGTTCATGGATCGTTGGTGGATGTACTTACTTCAAGTTTAACTGGTGCTGACCGAGTAAATGTAGAGGCCCTTGTTCAGCTCATCAAAGCTGAGCCCGTAAAGGAATTGGCCACTGTAAAGTCAAGAAAGCAAGACACTGTAATTCCAAGGGGACAGTCAGTTGTTGTTTCATGTCGTGCTGCAGTGGGTCCAGTCAGTAAGATACCGGTACTATTTGAACTTGATCCTAACCAGTCTTGGCCTAGTGGTCTTGAGATACCCGTGACACAGGTGACTGTAGCAGGAGGCTCCACATGTCGAGTGAACATTCGAGTGGATAATCCAACGAAACATGACATTACTCTGAAAGGAAGGACAATTCTAGGACACCTCCAGCAAGTGAAGTCAGTCACCCCTCTTGAAGTGAAGTTAAAAGAAGAACTTTCAGCCAGTGTTAATGTAGTAGAATCTCAAATTACTGATATGCCTGAGCCACCTGCTAACCAAGGCAGTGACATGACTTACGAGGAACAACCATGTAGTTACATTCCAGATATTGACACTGAAGAACTCACTGAGGATCAACGCCTCATAGTAAGAAAAATGCTGTTAGAGGAAGCAGAGTCCTTCTCGAAAACTGATGATGATGTTGGAAGGGCAGAGGAGTTGCAAGTGGATATCAACCTCACTGATCCTGTACCAGTTCAGCGGAAGTACACTTCTATCCCCCGGCCACTTTACGCAGAAGTAAAGCAGTATGTTGAGGATCTGTTGAATCGAGGGTGGATTCAAAAGTCAAGGTCAGCTTATTCATCCCCTGTTGTATGTGTTCGAAAGAAAGATGGAACATTGAGACTGTGTATAGACTATAGACAGTTGAATGCCAAAACAGTTCGTGACAGTCATCCTTTGCCCAGAATGCAGGATGCCTTGGAAAGCTTAGGAGGAAATCAATGGTTCTCCTTACTAGATCAAGGGAAAGCTTACCATCAAGGTTTTGTAAGTCCTGAAAGTAGACACAAGACAGCTTTTGCAACCCCTTGGGGACTGTATGAATGGGTCCGCCTACCAATGGGCTTGAAAAATGCACCAGGAGAATTTCAACGCTTTATGGAACACTGCCTTGATGGTTTGAGAGATGATATTTGTATACCTTACATTGATGACATCATTGTATTTAGCCAAACATTTGAGGAACATGTTAACCATATTCGGAAAGTGCTTCGGCGATTACGTGAACATGGGGTTAAGCTTAAACCCAAGAAGTGCAAACTCTTTAAGCGAGAAGTTAACTATCTCGGACAGATTGTGTCAGCAGAAGGCTACCGACTAGATCCCTCAAATGTGGAAGCGGTCAGGACTCTGAAGGACAGTAAGCCTAGTACAGTTGGTGAAGTTAGAAAATTACTGGGTCTTGTCGGATACTACCGGAGATACATTCAGAATTTTGCCAAAATTGCGCACCCCCTCTTTCAGTTATTGAACTCTGAAGATGGGACAAGAACACACAAGAACAAGCAACATCATGGTACAGTACCATCGTCCCAACCGGTCATTTGGATGGAACAGCATCAAAAAGCAGTTGAAACCTTGTTAGACCACCTTGTGGCTCCTCCAATTCTTGGATACCCCGATTTTAGCAAGCCCTTTGTCCTGCATACTGATGCGTCGCAAGAGGGACTAGGAGCCGTGTTATATCAGAAACAAGATGCAAAGATGAGAGTAATTGGTTACGGCTCAAGATCATTGACAAAGGCAGAGAAGAATTATAATCTCCATTCAGGGAAGCTCGAGTTTCTCGCTCTCAAGTGGGCTGTCTGTGAACACTTTAGAGACTACCTTTATCATGCGCCAGACTTTACTGTGTATACTGATAATAATCCTCTCACATATGTGCTGACGACTGCAAAGTTAAATGCTACTGGTCATCGTTGGGTATCAGAGCTCGCAGACTTCTCATTTGCCATCAAGTACAGACCTGGACATGCCAACAAGGATGCTGATGCACTCTCACGATTGCCGATGAATATTGATTCTTACATGAAACTGTGTACTGTGAATATGTCCGAGGGTGACATCAAGGCCTGTTGTGCGGCAGTAAGTGCATATGAACAAGGAGAGACAATTTGGGTGTCTGCAGTGAGCAATGATTCTGGCTTGTTGAACATGGAAGAAGTATCTCTTGGTTCTAGTGTGCATACGATTAACAAAAGTTCTGTTCTTGAAGCCCAGAAACAAGACCAGATGATAGGAAGAGTACTCACATTCTTGAAAACAGGAAAATGGCCCAAGTCATGGGAACTTAGACGTGAATTGCCAGCCACAAAGGTATTATTGAGACAGCGACGCAAACTCTACTGTGATAAAGATGGTCTGTTGCATAGAAGGAGCAGATCCTATTCTCAGTTGGTGCTACCTAAAAGGTTCCACACTGTTGTCTTTAAAGAACTTCATCAGGAAATGGGACATTTAGGAGCCCCTCGTGTAGTCCAGTTGGCACGTGAACGGTTCTATTGGCCCAACATGGAAGATGATATCACTCACTTTGTGACCAAAGTTTGCCCGTGTCTTAAACAGAAACAGCCAAACCTGTCTACAAGAGCTCCACTACACAGTGTGACTACTTCTTATCCATTTGAACTAGTGTCAATTGACTTTCTACATTTGGAGCCAAGTTCTGGTGGTTACGAGTACATCCTAGTTATTATTGATCATTTCACTCGTTTTGCGCAAGCCTATGCAACAAAGAACAAGTCGGCCACAACTGCGGCTGATCGCTTATTTAATGACTTTGTTCTACGGTTCGGTTTTCCAGCAAAGATTCTTCATGACCAAGGACGGGAGTTTGAGAACAAACTCTTTCACAGATTGGAAAAGCTCAGTGGTGTGACGCGTCTTCGAACAACACCGTATCACCCTCAAGGGAACGGAAAGGTGGAAAGATTTAACAGAACATTATTGCATATGTTGAGAACTCTTCCAGAAAGCAAGAAACACAAGTGGAAGGACTCACTGAACAAAGTTGTCCATGCTTATAATTCAACTAGAAATGATACCACTGGTTTTTCTCCTTTCTATCTATTGTTTGGACGCTCGCCACGCCTCCCAGTTGACCTCATGTTTGGACTTTCACGTGCAGAAACTGGTATGAATCATTCCGAGTATACTGACAAATGGAAAGTTGCAATGACAGAAGCTTATGCACTGGCCAGGCAGAATATCTTCAAGTCTGCTGGTGAAGGAAAGAAGCAGTATGACCGAAAAGTACGATTCTCCAAGTTACAACCAGGCGACCGTGTGTTGGTACGTAACCTCTCAGAGCGTGGGGGTCCTGGGAAGCTAAGATCCCATTGGGAGCAAGCAGTACACATTATAGTCGAGCAAAAGAGCGACCTACCTGTCTATGAAGTAACACCAGAAGGGCGGAAAGGCAAGTCAAGAACCCTCCACAGAAATCTTCTGTTGCCTTGTGATTTCATACAAAGTGATTTGCCAGAACCTGTTGCTCAGCGTACCCAAGAAAGCAGGAGAAGATCAGTTCCTGTTAATCAGCCAGAGGGAGAGGTGCACCCTGGAAGTGACAGTGGGGATGAAGGCGAGTTTCCTGGCCTCTCACCCAACGAGTTGGAAATGTTGCAGTCCTCAACACCACTAGCAGAAACTGACATTCAGGAGCAAATGCCTACAGATGGTACCCAAGAAGAACTGTTGCCTGACGATGCAGAGAATTTGTCAGAACATGATGAGGCCACACCAGTTACAGAAGACTGTTCCCCTTCTCCCTCCGCAACAGAAGATGAACAAGAGCCAGTGGAACCTCGAAGTTATCCTATGCGAAACCGCCGTCCGCCAAATATTCTTTGCTATGACCATCTTGGCAACCCAAGTTACCAACCAAACAGTACACTGAGTAATGCAGCAACAACCGCCAGTGTTTCTGTGTATGCCCCGTGGATGTCTACTGTACCTTATGGAACGTTAGCTTTGTCTAATTATTGGGTGGCACCTTATTATGTGCCTGTGTTTCTAACTTCTGTGCCATTTGTGCCACCAAACTCTTACCAGTATGTGCCACCAGTGGCTGTTTAAGACTGAACACTTGAAACAAAATCATTGCAAATTTGAACTTTCTTGAACTTTGTTATACCGTTGTTAAAGTAACACATTAGTATCATGTTTTGTTTCTTGTAAGAAAATCAAAGCGACTTCTTCGGGATAAATTGTTAAGCAATTTTCAGACAGTGCTTAGGAACACTGTAATTGGACTTTAGTCATGAATTAGTAAGTAGGCTGCAACTGTGAAGGCCTGATCACCCTTCAAAGTTTTGTTACCCGGATGTTGTTAACTGTTCCAATGTAACCTAGACTAAGCCACTTTTTCGATGTCCGGGAGGACATCTCGTTTTAGAGGGGGCGTATGTAGGGGCGACCCCACCCCACCCTAGTCGGTCACGAGTCACGTGATCTAGAGAGCACGAGGTAAAACTGTGGAATAGAACTTGAAGAAGGACAGAAGTTTCGTGTTGTGTGTTTAACCTTTATTATTTGATGCCGGACCAACACTCCTAACACATACAGTAAATGCTAAGAATTTTTTGCTCACCATTGAGAGCCTAACCTTCACTCTCAAACCATAAGTCCAAAAAACTCACAAAGCAAGTCGTTCTTGCTGCATTCTTGTTGCCCGTCTTATGAATCGCATGATCATCACCTCATCAATTTAGTTGATAAAACAAAATATTTCTCATGTGAAAACTACAGTGGAGACGTTTTTCATGTGGTTGTTTTCTTTTCCCATACAGGTCACTACAAAAGTAAAACATTAAAGTTGGTTCTACCTGTGCCAGCGTAACTTTGGTAAATTTTTTCTGCAGTTGCTTTGCACGCTTCTTTGCTTTTGGTCCTGGCTTGAGGGGGAGATCCATACTGGGAGTCTTGATGTTAGCACTGGCAGTCATTAAGATTTCCCTAAAAAAATTAGATAGCATGTCTACTCAAATGAATGCTCTTGATTAGTACCTTTATATCAAACTCCTTGTTTTTCATTAACAGTAACAAAATGTAATTCATTATTTTTCCATTTGCTTCTACAAGAGTGCAAAACCATCATTTTTCCCCCAGGGAACCAGTCCCGCACACCCATTGGATATGACAGTCATTAACCACTCTTAATTTTGTGTCCAAGACTGAATGCATTTTGGATGCAAAGTTCAAGGCACAGGTATACCACAACCTGCTGGTATACCTGTGCATTGAGCTTTGCATTATGGGGTATTTAGAGGCCTTCACACGGTTTCGTATTTAATATGTACCTTAGTCGTGGGATTCCAAGTGTGACGTTCATCTCACCACGGCCAGCAAAGTGAAACGTGTTCAGTGTCATTTGCGTAGAGGGCTCACCAATAGACTGAAAGGACAAAACAACTTAAGTGTTCAGAAGAAATAATTCTAAAACAGAAAAAGCTACATGTAGCTGCACAGCTTTGTCTGGAGCCCATAAAGCAACACTGAGTTTTTAAATTTTGTCTGCTCTTCAGTCATAAGTGAATTCACGTCTCAAACAAAATATCGACCAAACAGCAGCATCAGAGAACAAGAGTCATATTCACCATGACAAACCCTAGCATATTGTGATCTGGTAACCAACATTCCTCACAGTCAATGGCAGAGAAAAGAGAAAGGCTGTTGAAGCAAGATTATTATGATTCACGAAAATTCAAATTACAGTTAAGTCCCATTCTCTGAGACTTCCATAGGACAAAAATATGTTCGTGAACACAAGAGTTCAAAATAGCCTGTAGTTTAAATTACTTAGGGAATGGAAGTCTGAGAAAAGGAGACAACAACAACAATCTTTATTTGCACTCCTTCTTGCTCAAAAGATAATTACGACAAAGAAAATATTAAGGTAACAAGTTAGAGAATTTTGAAGTACCTGGGCAGCCAACAAGCCAACAGCTTCGCCTGGTTCTGCGAGTGATCGAAAAGCTTTCAGGTACATTAGATTCTTGAACTTGTGAGCTGACAATTTACCCCTACGAACAACAATAACAACGATCAAGTTGTTGCGGCATTCCCAGTTTCCCTTTCGTGAATTCGCAGGTTTTCTTTACTTATTTGCTTTTGTTTGTTTGTTTGTTTACGGTGATGTGTCAGTGTTTGCTTGTTTACATCTTTGTATAGAACGGATGATAATGGCGTGTCCCGCCTGTACTGCCTCTAAAGCGCTCATTAGTGATGACAACCAACTGAAAATTGCCTTTATATTGAGACAAATACTCTGTTTGAAAGTCAAGAGAACAGTTCAGACGTACTATACAAGTACTAGTACAGATTAAGTAATCACAGAATCATCATCGCTGAAATCTCTTGAGTTCATTCAGTTGTTATCATCACAGATAGCAACCTACTCAACTAACAATTATTACTTGGTCCAAGCAATGTGAAGAAAAATCAAAACCAAAGATTCACCAAATCAATTTTCAGTGACTTTTCATTCATGAAGTGCTTCAAGTTTTTTAAAAGAAAAATGAGGCACATGCAACGGCAGGACTTGAAAACGTCGGCCCGACTTTTTCACGTGGGCATCTATTTTCAGTTTTGCTATGTGTGACAAAAAGCATTTAAGAATCCTAAGTTTCCGAGGGCTTTAGTACAATGAAGCCATTTTCAAGAAAATTTCTACAATACTTGTCGTCTATCATCCTTTGATCTCCAGAGTTTCACTTGTACAAACAATTCATCACGCTGCCTAGGGCTAGAAGAAATTTGGTTTGGGCCGATAAAATTGGAGACCCACTAGCCACTGGGCTACTTGTAATAGAAGAGGTTTAGGAGATAGTATTAATGAAGAAAAATTCAACTGGTTTTGAGTCAAGTTGATTTTAAAAAGGAAATGAAAACCAATAAGTCTGATATAATCCCAGTAATCGCAATATTAATTTTGTCTTTAGAGGCGATCAATGC
>OX419347.1:17501674-17556674 GCA_948470475.1 Galaxea fascicularis
ATCGCCTGACCTCGAGTACAATAATTTATTCAGGATTAATACATGTAGGTATGAGTGATTTTGAAAGTTCTCAAAATTGCATGAGCCTTTAGGTGAGTGTAATTTGAGAACATTCAAAACCATGAGTATCTATTAATCCTGAATTGTACGATAAGGTCGCGTGATTTTTTAATACTGGTACATTCGACAAAATTACGAACTTACTTGCCATTGTCATGGATACTTAATAGGTACTCCTATGGAGTACTATTTGGGATTAATTGTATTGCTCTCTACCAATCAGAATTGAGTAATTTTGCTGAGTGTACTATAAGGAAGTAAAGTATTTCCAAATGTGGAGAGTACAAAGTAAATACCAAAACTAAATAATTCAGAGAAGAAAAAGTGAGTCTGTGACATGGTTAGCTGCCCCTAGACATGTGACTTACATTGTGTACAAGTCTTGAATACAACGTTCTTAGCCTTGAGCCAGCTTCATTTGACAGAAATAGCCACCCAAGACAGTCAGTTCATTACACCAATTAAATTGGAAGTGATATCCCCATCTGTTGAATTCCTCAAAAGCGGCCGATGCAATTTAGAATACACAACAATCGTTTTACTTATTCACAATGGGCCAGTTTACAAACTGGTCAGCCTGGATATGTGGACCCAAGCACAGTGTAACTACAGCTTTTAACCCTTTAACTCCCGATAGTGCCAAATTGCACTTATAGATTTTACTCTGTCTAACGCCAGACGATTTTACTCGTCAATGGAGAACCCCTTGGGAGTTAAAGGGTTAACTACATCTTCACCCAAAAACTATATCCCCATTAACCCTTTAACTCCCGATAGTGCCAAATGGCACTTATAGATTTTACTCTGTCTAACGCCAGACGATTTTACTCGTCAATGGAGAACCCCTTGGGAGTTAAAGGGTTAACTACATCTTCACCCAAAAACTATATCCCCATTAACCCTTTAACTCCCGATAGTGCCAAATTGCACTTATAGATTTTACTCTGTCTAACGCCAGACGATTTTACTCGTCAATGGAGAACCCCTTGGGAGTTTAAGGGTTAATACCGGTAATACTTGTGATTTGCATACCTCATTACAGCAGTGTACCAAGCCAAATGGAGTGGGGCCATAATGTGCTTTGTCCAACACACCACACAGCAGCTCACTCTGACGAACAACAACCTACCAAGCAGCACATTATGATAAAGTTAATAGCAGTATGTTATTTGCTATGACCAATCTGTAAGCAATACAGTTTCATTTGCCCAACAGTCTGCAAATTTAGGTGATTTGTACCGAGAAGAAGATTTATAAAAACTGATTTGAAGGAACTATGTCGCAAATTTTAATATTACGTTGAAAAGCTGGAAGCAAAGAAAACCCAAAAATAATGTTTCCGTCATAATGGTTCAGTCACAATTCTCTTATTTACCAGAATTTTTCTACACTTCAAGTACACAATTGAGTACAAACCTGAGCCTCAGACATATCATCCCCCTTTAGCAAAGGAATTCCAAGAAACTGCTGTTTCGGTTTACAAGTGACCCAGTTCTAAAGACCCAAGAAAAACAAACAAAACAAACCAGAAAAAGATTACAATTGATTATTATAATTAATTTTTATTTTAATGCACCATCTTACCGATGGTATACACTAATTATGTGTAAGCACTCACCAAACCACAGGGCTGTTGCATGCCCTTGCCTGTCTTAAGCTTGAGCTTGAGATTATCCTTGTGTCACTAGCGAGGACTGGGATTTAGTTGTTCCTAACAGTTCATCAAAACGGTTACGTCTCAATCTTCAAATGAATGTCTCTTTTTTTTTTCCTTAATGGATGCCTTACGGTAAGTAAAGCGGTTGACCAAAAAACAAAGGCAACAAAAGAAAATAATTATGGCCCTGAAATGTTCTCTTGGCAATGGCTAAAACTGATGAACAGGTCCTTTAGCAATAAACATTCAACTGTGAGGACGACAGTGAAAATCACCAATAAGTGGATTGACTATTCTTCAGATGGGCAAGGTGTCCCAGGCCAGTTTATGCCACCTACTACATAGTGTAATTCTGCTTCAATTCTTTAACTCCCACGAGTGATTAACATGTAACATTTATTTCAATACATTACATGTATAAAGCAAACAGGTGATGAGAATACACAAATTGTCAGTTGAAGGGTGTTATCTAAAATTAATATGACACCAAATTCTCTTGAGTAGTTTACGAGGAAATGAATGACATCTTGGGAGTTAAAGGGTTATACTGTAACTATTTAGTACAAACAAACAATAAAAGACGTGTTTGAACTACCACACCTTTCCAGCTATCTTGGCTCTACCCTGCATATTCAGAAGCTTGGCCTCCGCTGGAGTAAGATTGAGTAGCACAGTGGACACAACCTGCAAAACAGGATCAAATAATACCATGCTTTTTACTTAAACTCTTTATCCCCTAAATATTTCTTCTTACAGTAACACGGCTCAATCAAACATAGGTTGTGAGAAAAAAGGAAGTGATCAACAAGTAACAAAGGTTTTGATTGTTTAACAAATTCTCCTCATCATTACCATAGGAAATGTATGGAAAACAGCATGGAGAATATACATGCTGATATTAATAATAATAATAATAATAATAATAACACATGCTTATATTAGGGTCCAAAAGCTTAATTCTATCATCATCTTTTTTTTTAATTGGAGTGTTATTGAGAAGAGATTGACACTAACCCCTTACTACCAACTGCTTCAAAGCTCTAAAAACTACAAATGTAGAAATACATGTACAAACCAACCAACCTTTTGACAAGGGAGAATATAATAATTACGAACAGCATAAACACATCATTGAAATAAAAGCTCATTATTTTGCTTGCGCAGTGGCTACAACATATTTTTACCTACATGTGTACTGATGACTACAATATGGGTATGTATCATACTAGATTTCTACAGTGTAACTGTAAGTATACACACTACTTTACTGTAGGCAGTCATTCATTTTAAAAACACCCTGCATGTCATATATATACCACACCACAAACACAACCCCTTAAGAGGGAAACAATTATAACAGTAGTGACCAACTAGTCCTGCTGCTTCTGAATGAGGCAAACAATGCATCTTCATAAAATGGGTTATGGAGAGTATATTATAGAGTGTAAAAAAACAGTGACTTGATTCCTTAGTTCGTAGTTTGTTACTTTCTTTAAACTAGGTTTCTTTCATTTACAGTAGTTTCTTAGTTCTGCACTCACCTGCTTGCCTGACCAAAGTTGACGAGGCTTTATGATGCATGGCATTAACAAATTGATCTTGTCATTCTTAAAGCTCAGAGCACTGTACACAAGCTGTTGATAGTCAGATCTGTAAAATAAAGATGAGACAATTCAGATAAACAATCTTGTCAAATACACAACAACAAAAAAGAGAAGAGACATATGGAAGATCTCTGAATTATCTGTCCCTAGTAAGACTTGGGTTGTGTAATATCAGGTACTTTGTAACCCGTGTTGTAATGATATCTGTTGTAATGCTGGTTTCTGATCAGGTCCGTTGTAATGCTGGCTTGTAATGAGGTTCTAATATGGTCCACTGTAACCTGGGTTGTAATTAGGTCAGTTGTAATGCTGATTTGTAATAACGTTTGTTGTAACCCAGGTTGTAATAAGGTCCGTTGTAACCCAGGTTGTAACAAGGTCCGTTGTAACCTAGGTTGTAATGAGGTCCATTGTAGCCCAAGTTGTAATGAGGTCCATTGTAACCCGGGTTGTAATGAGGTCTGTTGTATTGCTGGGTTGTAATGATGTCCATTCTAACCCAGGTTGTAATGATGTCCATTGTAACCCAGGTTGTAATGAGGTCCGTTGTAACCTAGGTTGTAATGAGGTCCCTTGTAACCCAGGTTGTAATGAGGCCCCTTGTAACCCAGTTTGTAATGAGGTCCATTGTAATGCTGGTTTGTAATGAGGTCCGTTGTAACCCAGGTTGTAATGTGGTCCGTTGTAAACCAGGTTGTAATGAGGTCCATTGTAATGCTGGTTTGTAATGAGGTCTGTTGTAACCCAGGTTGTAATAAGGTATATTGTAATGTTGGTTTGTGATGAGGTCCATTGTAATGCTGGTTTGTAATGAGGTCCATTGTAAACCAGGTTGTAATGAGGTCCGTTGTAACCCAGGTGTAATGAGGTCCGTTGTAACCTAGGTTGTAATAAAGTCCGTTATAACCCAGGTTGTAATCAGGTCCGTTGTAATGCTGGTTTGTAATAAGGTCCGTTGTAACCCAGATCGTAATAAGGTCTCTAGCAACGCTGGTTTGTAATGCAGGGTCCGACATTGCGACTGACTGGTGGCCAATGCGACCAAAAATTGAGCGTTGGCGACCAGAAATTTAGAACTGGTCGCCAGCAGGCGACTAACCGTTTGTCCCCTCGGCATTTGGAATTCCAGGGTAAATGGTTTTTTTTTTAAAGAAAACCTAAAGCTGCTGTGGAGAATTGTAGTAAAACAAAGCGACGATTTTACGATTGCCATAATTACCCGGCGCCATATTGTTTCAGCGGCTTCTCGCAATTCTGATATAGCGGGCGAAAACGTGAGGGCCTGGCACTAGGACATTTCTCGTCATTGCGTTTTCGTTGTGTTTCGGTGAAGAACAGATACTTGAGTTACACACTTGATTAATCTAAGTATTGAAAGAGGGCCCCCATATGCCTAGTACACAGAACTTTACAGGAGACCAGTATAGTTCCTGCTAAATGGAAATAATAAGAAAAAGAAATCCGAAGCCTTCGCATGAACGTTGACAAACACGCTCATTGAGATGTAGGACTATGTTATCATTACATGGCTATTGTGAGTCTCTTGTTTAATAGCTGTATGTACCATATTGTGTTAAATGGAAACATTTTGTTTAATTATAGTGAAAGAAATTTAAATTTTGTGCTTTTACTGTAAATTAACGTAAATTAAAACTATTGGAGTAAAACGAAAAATTAATACAACCAAACCAAAAAAACTAACACTTGTCTTTGGCGACCAAACCCTTCCATTTGGCGACCAAGATTTTTAGTTTAGTCACCAATTGGCTCCCTTAGAAAAATGTTAATTTCAGACCCTGTAATGGCGTCTGTTGTAACCCACGTTGTATTGAGGTTGGTTGTAACCAAGGTTGTAATGAGGTCCGTTGTAATGCTGGGTTGTAATGAGGTCCATTGTAACCAAGGTTGTAATGAGGTCCGTTGTAACCCGGGTTGTAATGAGGTCCATTGTAATGCTGGGTTGTAATGAGGTCCATTGTAACCCAGGTTGTAATGAGGTCCATTGTAACCCAGGTTGTAATGAGGTCCATTGTAACCCAGGATGTAATGAGGTGCGTTGTAACCCAGGTTGTAAAGAGGTCCATTGTAACCCAAGTTGTAATGAGGTCCATTGTAACCCAGGTTGTAATGAGGTCCATTGTAACCCAGGTTGTAATGAGGTCCATTGTAACCCAAGTTGTAATGAGGTCTGTTGTAACCCGAGTTGTAATAAGGTCCGTTGTAATGCTCGGTTGTAATGAGGTCCATTGTAACCCAGGTTGTAATGAGGTCCATTGTAACCCAGGATGTAATGAGGTGCGTTGCAACCCAGGTTGTAATGAGGTCCATTGTAACCCAAGTTGTAATGAGGTCCATTGTAACCCAGGTTGTAATGAGGTCCATTGTAACCCAGGATGTAATGAGGTGCATTGTAACCCAGGTTGTAATGAGGTCCATTGTAACCCAAGTTGTAATGAGGTCTGTTGTAACCCAAGTTGTAATGAGGTCTGTTGTAACCCGGGTTGTAATGAGGTCCATTGTAATGCTGGGTTGTAATGAGGTCCATTGTAACCCAGGTTGTAATGAGGTCCATTGTAACCCAGGAGGTAATGAGGTACATTGTAACCCAGGTTGTAATGAGGTCCATTGTAACCCAAGTTGTAATGAGGTCGGTTGTAACCCGGGTTGTAATGAGGTCCATTGTAACCCAGGTTGTAATGAGGTCCTTCATAGCCTAGGTTGTAATGAGTTCCCTTGAAACCGAGGTTATAATGAGGTCCCTTGTAACCCAGCTTGTAATAACGTTCATTGTAACCCAGGTAGTAATGAGGTCTGTTGTAACCCAGGCTGTAATGAGGTCCGTTGTAATGCTGGGTTGTAATGAGGTCCGTTGTAACCCTGGTTGTAATGAGGTCCGTTGTAATGCTGGCTTGTAATGAGGTCTGTTGTAATGCTGGTTTGTAATGAGGTCCGTTGTAACCCAGGTTGTAATGAAGTCCGTTGTAACCCATGTTGTCATGAGGTCCCTTGTAACCCAGGTTGTAATGAGGTCCGTTGTAATGCTGGGTTGTAGTAAGGTCCATTGTAACCCAGGTGGTAATAAGGTTCGTTATAACCCAGGTTGTAATGAGGTCGGTTGTAACCCAGGTTGTAATGAGTTTTGTTGTAATGCTGGGTTGTAATGAGGTCCATTGTAACCCAAGTTGTAATGAGGTCCATTGTAATGCTGGGTTGTAATAAGGTCCCTTGTAACCCGGGTTGTAATGAGGTTCATTGTAACCCAGGTTATAATGAGGTCCGTTGTAACCCAGGTTGTAATGGGGTACGTTGTAATTCTGGTTTGTAATGAGGTCAGTTGTAACCCAAGTTGTAATGAGGTCAGTTGTAACCCGGGTTGTAATGAGGTCCGTTGTAATGCTGAGTTGTAATGAGGTCCATTGTAACCCAGGTTGTAATGAGGTCCGTTGTAATGCTGGGTTGTAATGAGGTCCATTGTAACTCAGGTTGTAATGAGGTCCGTTGTAATGCTGGGTTGTAATGAGGTCCGTTGTAATGCTGGGTTGTAATGAGGTCCGTTGTAACCCGGGTTGTAATGAGGTCCGTTGTAACCCAAGTTGTAATGAGGTCCGTTGTAACCCAAGTTGTAATGAGGTCCGTTGTAATGCTGGGTTGTAATGAGGTCTGTTGTAACCCAGGTTGTAATGAGGTCCGTTGTAACCCAGGTTGTAATGAGGTCCCTTGTAACCCAGGTTGTAATGAGGTCCGTTGTAATGCTGGGTTGTAATGAGGTCCATTGTAACCCAGGTTGTAATGTGGTGCGTTGTAACCCAGGATGTAATGAGGTCCGTTGTAACCCATGTTGTAATGAGGTCCACTGTAACCCAGGTTGTAATGAGGTCCACTGTAACCCAGGTTCACAAAGTCACAATATAATTATTGGTTCACTTAGTGTGACAGGTGGTTTAGAACTTATTCATGAAAACCTGGCTGGTAGGTTACCAAAAACTTATTTTTATATTGCAAGCCACTGAGTAATCTGGGAAGATTACCCAGTTAATTTTTGTTATGGCATGATTGCAATGGATCAGTCTCCTCACCTGTTAAACATTTGCCCCCTGACTGTCATCCTTACACCAGCCACCATGTGATCCTGGATGAGTCCACTGAGTGGGGTCCCATCTTTAGGTACCAAATACTGATAATTTGTACTGGCTGAAATAAAAAAAATACAGAGAATAAACTTTGACACATTTAATATCACAGCCTCTAGCTGAATGTTACAGTTGTTTGGCACTCAAGATAACTTTGAAGCAATAGAAGAAAAAGACTAACTCAGAAGGAACTCAACTTAGGATGTTAAAGAATACAAACACAGAAAAAAACCAAGAAGAACTCAAGACAAACAAGGAAGTTAGAGGCTAAAATCTGGAAGTATGGAGCAGTGGTCATATCAGTCATAATTAAGTCATACACTATACCACATATTTCATGTATTTCGGAAAAAAGTTCTTTTCCTTGGACAAAACTTTGGATGAACCATTTGATGCCCCAACATAAATCTTATTTTATACTGCATTTTTTTCTTTTTGAAATGCTGAAATCCCAAACAGCTGTGCCGTAAAAATATTAACCCTGGAGATCACTTGAAGGAGGTCACTCCTCCTTAATTACTGCCTCAGGTCACCTAAGCTAGCCAACATCATTTTTTACCTATTGTGTAGGCCTCAGCTCTGGCAAGCTCATTTTGAGGAAAGTGAGCATTCATCTCATCACCATCAAAATCAGCATTGTATGACTTGCAGTTAGCATAGTGAAGGCGAATGGTCTTCTCTCCTGGAAGAATGCGAGCCTGAAAACCAATACCATTACACTGAAACCTACTATACACATAAGAGTACAGTATGGGCTAAGGCAGCGACACAACGTAACGGTACAGGCTAAGTATTAAGAGGCTATATAAAGCTTCAAACAAAACCCACTCATTTGTACCGCGCCCAGACACCCTGCTGTTTTTAACAGTCACTTATTATAACTTGTGTACCTTGTGAGCCATCATGCTGGGTCTATGCAGGGTTGGCTGCCTGTTCAATAACAACAAATCGCCATTCTGAAGGTGACGATACACCTATAGAACAAACACAACAAATTTGATAAAAATTAACATTACTACTTATTAGACCCCTCTGTGCATTTTTGGGGTGAAGAGGGATTCCAGCTGGCTTTTTAAAGTAATTATTGTGGATAAATACAAGGAGGTCAACCTACATGTATAAGTCACACGTTTGCATGTATCATAACAACCAAATGTTTTTCTTGAACCTTCCACCCACTTCACACTCGCACATCAATATTTTACAAAGCAGTACTTAAAACACTCTGTGTGAATGTACGGTCGTATATAATCACGACCATGCTGACATAATGATTAATATGTAAATTTGCTCAGTAGATCTATTAAACAATGTGTAATCTGTATCTGTCTCTGTAATTTTTTCCTATACATGTAGTTGTTTATCCCTATGAATATGTGCTTATTGGTGTAGCCATACAAATGTACATGTATTTCCATGCTTGCTTGCAGAATTTATCAATCTTACAGGTATTTACCACCGTAAGTACATGCCCATACAGTGTATTTCAATGGTGAATGTAAATGCATACACACATTGTACAATAATGAAGCTATATGAAATAAGATCATTTAATGTGGCTGAACACAATTTAGGCATAGTTAAACTCAAGCCAATACTGTCAGCGGTCTCGCTCATTTGTCCTGCTAGTAATCTGCGGGATGGCCACCCATGGAATTTGCAGGGACGAAATACAGCCTGTACATGTGCTTGGCTTCGAGCAAACACTGTGGATCATTGCTTGCCAACATTTGCCAATTCATTCAGCCGTTGCAATCTTTGCAGATTAATTCAACCTTTGCTTAGTTCTTTGAGCAAATTTTTTGCAGATTCTGGTCCTGTTCCCTCCCACCCATTAGTGGTTCAGGTTGGTAAGTAGTCCACTGAATTTATTTCAGTGTGACGGTGCCAGTTGGTGGCTACTCGCTAGGGTGGTTCCCGCTCACAGGGTTGCCATGGTTACCTCCCTGCATCACCTGAATTGCTTAGGATCCTATCAACCTCTATGGCACCAGCTTCCAATCTCATCAATTGGCGATGAGTTTAAAGCTCTTCTAAAGTGTACTATAGTACTTACAAATTCTGAGGATATGGTTTTGAATGAGCCTTACCCTTGGCCTTATCTTTGTAATTATAATTATTACTATGATGATGGTAAAAATGCAGGAGTCTGTGCAAAGAAACTTCTTTCCGTTACAATGTGGACTGTAACTCTTTAATGTTTATTTGCAGTGTAACTGTGGCTTTTACCTTTTTGCAAGGACCAACGACCTTCAAGTCAGTAGGTGGTGTGTAAAGGCGTTTTGCAATGGCTTCTCTCTGTTTATGGTCTGTTTTACTCAGCAAGGTTCTTGTGCCATCTTCTTGTTCCACAAGAGTAGCACTGTTGAAAGGTGATTACAGTGTGAGTCCTTGACTGCATGACAAACTACATGTACTTGATTTGAGAGTGGATGGATAGATTGACTGACTGACTGACTGACTGACTGACTGACTGACTGATCATGGATAGACTGACAGACTGACTGACTGCCAGCCTCCTCACCTGCCTAGCTTGGCTGGCTGAGTGACTAGCAACCAGTTTGATTGATATTTTTTCACTGGTGGTAACTTAAAGTCCACATTAAATATTTCTTGTGACTTCAGAAAGTTTGTGTATAGCTCTCTTCAAAATTAATAATTATGCAAATGAAAGCACTGAACTGTACACTCAATGGCTCATGGCTCTATAGTTTTCCTACAATCTGACCATCACATGGCTGTGTGTTGACTATGAAGTGTGATTCCCGGCAAAATTCAACATTAAATTCTGTTTTGCACACGTTTCATTTTGTCACTCAAATTGTGTTCTGTGTTCAAATTGTCACAGTCAAATTCTATTTTGTTTTGAATTGTGTTCGCTGAATTCAGTTCTGTTGCCCAAATTCCATTTTACTTTGAAATGGCAATTTGCTTAAATTATATTCTCTTGCAAAGAGGTGAGTTGCTCAAATTCAATTCTGTTTCACCTTCGCATTTATAAATTCTATTTTGTTTGTGAGCCTCGGACCGAGTCTACCGTGGCCACGTGAAGAAGGCTTGGCCACATCTGCTTGTTCTTTTGAAAAATGGCCGCTAACGGGGCCAACGATGCAGCAGTTCGTGGGTTTCTTCACCAGTTGCTTCACTCGATAGTTCACCAAATCGAAAACAATGACGGTCGTGGCCACAATGCAGACAGAGTTTTGTACCGAGTTGATTGGCTTTATAATTGTTTGGTTCGCTACGCGGGCTCGTACAATATCGACGAGAACATTGTCTGTCTTGCTGGTAGAAGCCGAGACATGCTTGAAGAGATTGTCAACGCTCATTCAATTAATTTCGATTTGGTGAACTATCGAGTGAAGCAACTGGTGAAGAAACCCACAAACTGCTGCATTGTTGGCCTTGTTAGCCGCCATTTTTCAAAAGAACAAGCAGATGTGGCCAAGCCTTCTTCACGTGGCCACGGTAGACTCGGTCCGAGGCTCACAAACAAAATAGAATTTATAAATGCGAACGTGAAACAGAATTGAATTTGAGCGACTCACCTCTTTGCAAGAGAATATAATTTAAGCAAATTGCCATTTCAAAGTAAAATGGAATTTGGGCGACAGAACTGAATTTAGCGAACACAATTCAAAACAGAATAGAATTTGGAAAACAAAATAGAATTTGACTGTGACAATTTGAACACAGAACACAATTTGAGTGACAAAATGAAACGTGTGCAAAACAGAATTTAATGTTGAATTTTGTCGGGAATCACACTTCATAGTTGACCACCTGTCTCTGTGACCATTAGTCTGCACAGATGAATATTTTCAGCTACAGCCACACAATTTATCACAACACAAAATGTTTCAAGGTCTGTTTCTTTAGGCTCATAAGGATGTTGAACATAACTGATGCCTACTAGATAAAAGTATGTGACACTCACCCTGGATGCTGAAGAGGACCATTGATAACAGCCTGCCTCATTTGCGTGGCATTCCAGTAATTAACAGGTTGTGGATATGTCAGCTTTAATGCAAAAACCTACAACATACACAAAGCTCTCTTCAAGGTTATCAACACCTTAGCAAATCAAACACTATCAATTGCGGAAAAGCAATCTATTTTATTTTCAGGCATTAGTGTAGACTGTATTTTCAGTACCAATAATATTGTTTCTTGTAAACATTTAAAACATTTGGATAACTAGTGATCCTTATCTATTACTAACAATGACTCAATACACAAGTTGTTCAAGACGAAACACGGTAAAAGAGTTATGTTAGACGTGAAGTTACAGTTATTAATTATTATGTAGATGTACATGTATCCAGGGGGGGAGAACATTTTACATGTACAAGTGCATTGGAAGATTTATTTAATACAAAAGTGTATGATCTGAACATTTGTTACCTCTGGAACCCCAATTTCATTCACATTCAGATATGGATCTGGTGAAATCACAGATCTGCAAGCATAGTCTACTCTTTTTCCCATCATATGTTTGCGAAACAATCCTTCCTTCTTCTCAAGAATCTATTGATAAATTAGGAGTTCAAAACAATTTAGTTTAGATCACTTACTTACAAATTAATTAGTTTATAATGATTTGATTCATTGATAGGGATTTTAGCAACCTCATTACACATGTACATGCAGTGAACACTGTAGGTTTAAAGAGCAAAATTGAATACAAAAAGTTTCCCTGCATCTAGATCTCCTTTTCACAACAACATGTGAAATGACCAAATTCAAGGTTCAGCCATTCATTCACCTTTTGCTGTTCACAATTTTTCTTTAGCCATTGAGCCATTAAGCTTCATCTTTTCATTTTTTTCTCCAGCCATTCAGCTGTTCATGACAACAATTTCAAAATTAATACTGTAGCTTGGCCCATGAGATCCATTTGTCTGTGCAGACGCTGTACACTACTGTACTGTAGCTGTGTATTTTGCCAGGGCAAAACCATCTGATCTGTTAGGGTATTTTTGTGTCTTAACTTTATCTACTGGGTTTTCTGTTAACACCTTAGGCATTATGAGGTATTGTTTTCTGTTTTCATTCTTTTGTTTCACATACTCTGTATCTAGTACACAAAGTAAGAGCCACTTTTTTGGTGTGGGAAGTCACAATAATAATCATTTATTACCCTCCTGAATAACGAAATAGATCTCCCTTTTCCGTTGACTTCCTTGATACACATAAACCAATGCAATGGCTCACCTGTCTTATTCCTGGAAATTTCACTGTGGATATCTTGTCAAGGTCACTGTCAATACAGCAATTGACATCTGTCTGTAACTTGAGCCACGCATTGTGAAATCTTTCAGTTGGTGTAATACCATGGATTGAAGCAGGAGCACTTTTACCCTGGTAATAAAATTGGGCAGTGAGGTTAAGCCATTAGCCAGGTTGTCTCTATCACATCCATGTGTAAAACTGGAAGAGGACATAAAATAACTAACACACTGATCGAAAAGAGAAGTGGAAGAAGTAGTAATGTAGCAGTATTGGTGAATTGGCAGTGTGTTAATCACAGATAAATAAGAAGTAAAATATGTGTAAAATTTACACATATTTTTAATAATATACATTGTAGTACATACAAAAGTCTTTTTCTTGTCGGGTTGCACATCAACTTGGCCATCAGTGTCATCTGTTGTGGGTTTGTTTAAATCTGTGATACATTTCTTTAACAACAAGCAGTCCTTTAAAATCTTATTCAGATTAGCTGTCTGAGGATTCTCAAATTGCTTATCTCCTAGGCATGATATCTGAAAATTAAAATGCATGTAAGAGGTTGCAGACTAGCCTAAGGAAATTATTACTGACAGTGTACAGCTGTAGAGTCAATTTTTAGTTATGTGTCATGAATGTACTGTATTTTCCATTCTCACAACAAAATCAGTTGGAGTATAAGACTCTTGAGTGTTTGTTGAGTGATGGGGGTAAGGTTAACAAATTCAATTGAGTATGCCGGTACACACTAACCATTCCCAACCCTTACATACATGTACAATACCCACTTTGATTGTTGATTTTTAAATGAGGGGTTTGGGACATACATTGTATAACACTTACTATGCAACCCAAACTTGCAACTTTCTGGACATTTTTTTTTTCACTTCACTGAAAAAATGTCAACTTCTTACATACAAAATTAATGTGCAGACTTGTTTTCATGTTTTCATCCGTTTTCTAGAAAACACAAGCCAAAATGTGTTTAGTGTCTTCTGTTGGTTGTTCAAAACTCAAGACAAAACAACCACTTAATGTAAGTTATTTGTTTCCAATGAAGCGGCACAATAATTTCTTAGAAAAGGTTACATGTAACAACTGTACGATTGTAGGAAGCTGGCCATCAATAATACAGCCTTACATGTAATTGTGTCAGTCTTACCGGTCGAAATCTTGAAGGAGGAACAGGGAAAACTTCAAGAAAGAACATATCTGCAGATGAACACTTCCTTTTGGCAGTTGGAGATTGATATGCTCCAAGGAGAACATCAAAAAATCCATTATAGTTTTCCCAGATTTTACAGATTTGATTTTTGACCTCAATTGGAGTCAGAAAGGTTTGCTGTGTAAGCTTCTTCAGCTCATCATCTTTGTCATCTCCATCAGGAACTTCAGCCCTTGACAATCCACTTTCTTAAAAATTCAATGAATACAACTTAGCATTTGCCTCATTATGCTGTATGCGACTGTATGCTTACATGTACATGAGATTATAAATGAGTTTAATTGAAGAAAGCACCCAAACTGTGTGGTTTGTACTGCTTGCAGACACATCCTGTGAGCAAAAGTTCAACTGTAAAACTGTTTAAAGGATGGCCGGTTGGTAACAATGCAGGCAGGCTACATTGTATACTTTAGACTTGAGACTCTGGCAGACCAGCTGCTCAGTCAATGCTACCTTTGTCTCCTCACCTGTACACTAGATATATACCGTATTCGCACGTGTATAAGCCGCACATGTTTTTTAAAAAAAGTCAGGGCAAAATGAGGGTGCGGCCTATACATGGAATAACTAAAAAGTTCATAAGTAAAATTCAAAATCCCCTTGCGCTTTTGTGACATTTGTCGTCTTGTGCCGCATCTATGTTTGTGTTCGTGTTTCTGACATTAATAACTCGGAACCAAACATCAAACATGCTTGAGCACATTTCTCGTTAAATTTCCACCAGTAACGAAGGTACAGAGAACTAACTTTATTTTAGGGCGATGAAACCATGTCTTTGTGTCAAAAAGAACGGCGAGCGGTATTTATACTTACCGAAGCACATTATTTGCATACGCATTGTTTACGGTAACGCAACACACCACGCGGGGAACACATGATCCGGACAGGTTACGTTAATGTTAGCGTTCAAAGTAATCGTGTCTTTTAACAAACAGTAATCACGAAGAGTATATTATTAGTATATCTTTATACGTTAACAGATAAGACAAAAGAATAACCGCTTAAAGGATTTTAGGATTCGTGGTAACCGGTGCAATAATTATGCGAAATTCTTGTGTGTGAAATTCGACCTCATAATTATCAGCGATTGACATCTTTGTTTTGACGAGGCTGGATTCGTAGCCGTTCGAAAGTTTCCATAATCTTTCATTTGCTTTGAACGGGTAACCCAACTTGTTTTTACGGCTAATATTTTTTCTGACTGATGAACAACTGTTGAGAATTTTTCTGAATGGATGACAGATAACCCCAGCCATGAGAACTGTTGAATTACTGATATTTCTCTCAACGGATAACAGGCTCAAGCGGATAACACCAGCAGTACGAACGGATGCAAACTTTTTTTTTGAACGGATAACCCTGGCCGTGCATCAAATTACTATTTTCTACAAAAATATGGTCAAAACTCGAGGTGCGGCCTATACACGAGTGCGGCTTATACACGTGCGAATACGGTATACATGTACTAGCAGTATGAGAACAAGTGTTCCAGATAACTTTCAGAGTTCCAGGGCCATAAAAGATTTTTAAGGGGTCAGTAGACATGAATCTTCCCAAATTTTCTTACTCAACAACGCAGTGTGTCGAGTCAGAGTCAGCCAGATTTCTCAGGTTTTTGACCTGAGAACTCAACTGAGGCAGCATATTGTAGATGCTGACCACAACTGATAAACAAACAGGCCAGTGTCAACAGTATTAGATGATATGATTACAGGTTAAAACTAAATGCTGTCCGATGTTTCAGATGATCATTATGAAGGCAAAAGTGACTGTTTCTTCAATGTTTGAAGACAAATGAGTGAAAACAAATATTTTTTTTGCCTTGATAATGACAGTTTTACCATCAAAACATGGGAAAGAATTAGTCGGATTTCAATGGCCACTGGAAATTATAAAAGCAGCTATACCGGTATGTATAATCATGAATTTCAAGACTAACCTGCATCATTATCCACTACACCATTTCCTGCAGTATCCAAATGTTTAGCCAAGTGTGTCTTCACGACCTGCATTTGTAGCCACTTGTTAGCTTCCCTAACTGACAATCCTTTCAAAAATATCCGACTGTTGTGTTCACTCCTGACTTCACGAGAAGGTGCTTCACAAACTGGACAATAGCGCCTCTTGTTAACCATGTGTCTGCTCATGAATCCTTTGATGATCTGATGCCTCAAGTTTGTAACATTTTTGGCAACAGCTTTTCCTCTAGCCTCTGTCTTATCTAAGCCTTCCAATGCCTTTTTGACATGTTTGTCCAGAACAGAACATATGTCCTCAATTTGGGAGTCAGTTCTGCTTTTAATTGATTCATCAGAGATGATGACATTGTTTGCTACATGTTGAAGCTCTTCAGCAACAGCAATTAACCCATAATCCAACACCTTCATCTGGCTTCAAGATGAAAATTGATATTTTTAGTCCTTCACACTACTGTTTATTGATATACATGTACAATGTTTCTTAAATTACAGTCACACAAAAATCAGACTATAACTTACAATAATCAATATTATGTAAGCCTTTTTAATCAAATGCAAATGTTGATTGTGTAGTTCCAGAAAATATCCATACCCCCACCATGGAGGGAATATCATATAGGACTGCCCCACCCCTTTTATGCAGTAACCCCCCCTCCCCCCTGGAAATTCCAAAAATTGTCGAACACCCCCCATACCCCCTGGAAATTATATTCTTCAAAGCAAACAACAAACAAGAGGCCGTGTATCTATTGTCTGGCACATATTTCAGACGATGTTATTGTAAACGTTGTGTACGTGCGTAAGTTAAAAGTCACGAATTACCCTAAATACATAACCTGAACTTTATTGTTTTATGTATACAGAAGCTGGTCTAATACGTAAAATATAGTATTGCCAGTATCTGAACTGAGCTACTACCATACTAGTCGCAAATAAACAATTTTTTGAGCTGTTTACAAAATTTGTGAAACGCTAATTTCGCGCACTTGAAATGAACATGATCGCAACCACATTTTATGGCGCATTTTATACAAAATTATGTAATGAAGAGAAAAAAGTGACTAATGAGTTAATAGCAAGTTTTCTGTACTCATCTCGCAAAATGATAGCCTCTAATGTTTAAAAAGTGCTCGACAAATGCAGTGATTCTCAACGAGTATCCAACAAGAACATTCGTTGGCAGGTTACCAGTCCACCACGGACATCTATGGAGACTGGTAATAAGTAATAGCTGCTCCTTTCAAAATCGTCTTTATCTCACGATTTCATTTGGTGCTGGTTTGGTTCCAAAGCACAATTTGGAAAAAGGAAAATGTTTTTTGGCAACAGCACTGTTAGAAGTATTGTAATTTAGCGACTTAAAACTTCTGAATGTCCCAAGAAAGTTGGTAAGCAGCACAATCTAACGTATGAAGTGAGTCAATCAATTTTCTTCCATCTGGATGTGAATTTCGCCTCTAACCCCCCCTCCCCTCTGGAATTTCCTGGGCCTTTGATCCCCCCACCCCCCTGGAATGTCCAATTCCCTCCGTGGTGGGGGTATGGACATTTTCTGGAACTACACATTTTGGAAAATTTGTGCCATTAAGTACATATACAAGTATTTTACTACCGTGCCTTCAGTCTCGAAAACAGACATCTTTTAACACTCTTTCTCATGATACTACTGCTCCAATAGTGAATGCATGACTTGTATCTCATATATCAGATACATGTACCATAATCATTATTGGCACTTCTTCAAAGTAGTTTACATAATCTGTTCCTGGATGAGACTATTCTGATGTATATGATGTACACTGTAAGCATAGCTATTTCATATCAACTTCTGCACAAGCCGAATTTCTGATCAATCAACCTGCATAAGCATGTTACTACAGGTATATGTAGGCCTGGCAAAATTAAATTTTCAGTAAGATCTGAATGATTATGCATTGTTGGCATGTGACTTCAAAAAACAATCATATAGTGAGTGTAACACCCACAAAAATTCCAAGGGGGAAAGCTAAGGAATCTGAAAAGCCAGATTCATTTAAAGAAATAAATAGGAACTTCCAGTAGGCAACAGGGTAACAGACAAAAGGGGAACAACTTTAGAATACTGGACCACTTTGGTCCACCTCATTTACATGTGTTGGAGGCTTTTGTAGAAAAAAGTGGCCCTGTATGCTACAGTTTAGCCAAAGTTCCTCTCATAATCACCCCTTTGGCCACAAGAGCTAGGGTACCTCACACTACATACATGTAAGCCAGCATGCAACTTGCCACAAATTAAATACAAAATACCCCAGCATAGGCTTAATTTTTACAGGTATGTACATGTAATAATTATAACTCAAGGCCCTGGCAAACAAGGACAAATTGTGGCAGACACATTGTTGCTTATGACTGTTTCCATGCTGCGTAAACTGGGGAACATTTGTTGCGGACACAAAATATTTCTGAACAAAATCAGAAACATTTTTTGTGTCCGCAACAAATGCTGTGCGAGTGGGAAAACAGGGAAACATTTGTGTCAGCAACAATGTGTCCTCGTTTGTAAGGGCCTTCACTAACACTATAAACCGATACGAGAAAAGACTCAGGATTAAACAAAATTATTTCCAGGTTGTTCTGACGAAGGGAGCAATAACAGAATACCCGTCCACATCATTTACATACATGTATGTCGGAGGCTTTTGAATAATGAGGCATACTATGATGGACACTATTGTTATTCAATGTAGGTAAGTGATGTGGACGGGTATTCCGTACAGCTTTTTAAGTCGTTTTACGTTATCAACTCCATTGATAAAACCAAACCACTGACGCAGCACCACCTTTTCTTTAGAAACTACCCTCTTTTATTTCCAGGTCGATTGCAATGATCCACTGCCCTTATATGTATCTAGTTCACCTTACCTGAGGAAGACATGTCTGTCACTCTTGGAAATTAGGAGATGGCCACATTTAAAACATGACGATCGCAAGATCTGTTGTAGAACCTTGAAGAACAACGGATGATACACCGGCAAAGGAAACTCCAAATGTCCGAGGTGTCCGGGACAAAAAATATAGTTCTGAGCGCATGTACCACACAAATCATCTTTGTCTGTGGGACCCAGCATAGGGTCGTACAAACCACCGAAGTTTGGATGCAACAACGCATCAAAAGATTCTGGATTCGTTAACTTTTTAACGCTGAGTTTCTTTAACTCTTCGGGTGAGTACAAAGAAAGCCTGATCCCTTGTAAGTAATGGAATGGCACTGTACTTGAGCCAAACATATTCTTTATGAAATAAAACGGGCAAAAAATCGCTTCCACTCCGACACTTCTTCGGCTGTTTGTCCACGTGTGGAGCACTTTTGGTTTTGTGTTACGTGAGGCATTTCTCCAAGTTGTTTAAGCCGCTGAATTTTAAACCGCTGTCGCGTAAACAAAAATGGCGAGTACGAGTAAAATGTTTAGAAACTGTTGTAGAACTACAAAACTTTTGTTCAGGTAGGTTTGCACATTAAATAAGTTTTCATTCGATTCCTAAAAGTGAAAACCACTGTGAAAGCTGGAAGTAGTTGAAATCGTCCACTGATTTGCTATGATTGACAACCGACCCTAGCGACCCATTCACCCAGTCTGCATATAAAGTGAGCTTAATTAAGCTTATATGGCAAGCTAAACGTGCACTCACGAGTCTCTTTGTAAACGCTCATTTGCGCACACCAGTATCGCAGCATCAAGGCAGCAACTGTAAGGCTAAGAGGCATATACTATCAATCATGCATGCACGCGCGAGTTCCGGACTTATATATGTCGTATTCCATGCAGTGCACGCGGTTGAAAATAGCTCTGCACGCGCGCGATCGAGTTCGATTCTGCCGTACTCTGCAGACTGGCCCATAAGTCCAGCGTGTTCGCGGATTATTTCTCTACCCTGCCGCTTTAGCTTGAATATAACAACAGTAAGGGCGCAAGATTTCCGCTCAACCCCATAAGTATACATGTATTTTGTGACTCAAACTCAATTTGTTTTTGGAACAGGTTAGTGTGACAGTGATGCATGTATAATAATGTATGGGGTTGTGCGGAAATCTTTCCCAGCAAGGGTAAACAATAACCCTTTAGAGATCTGAAATCAGGACCAGCACCCTTCCACCACCACCCCCCCCCCCACCCCCTCCCAATTGTCCTCATTGTTGACCCACCCACACTACTACGACCAGTAGTAATCCAGGATCCCATCTGGGGGTTTTAAGTAAGTTCTAGTACTGTTTACTTAATAGATGCGATGTAGGTTATTTTCTTTGTCAGGACAAAACTTTTCAGCCATACTGAGAAGCTTACACTGGTCACTCATGGCAGCACTATGCCAAGTAAAAGCATTAAGATGCCCGGCTTGTCCAAACAGTACTTGCTAATCAAGAACAAGTATCCAGAGTTTATAGTGCTATTCCAAGTTGGTGACTTCTATGAAATCTATGGAGATGACGCTGTAAAAGTTTCGGAGAAGACTTCTTTACGAGTTTCCAGGAATCCCAATGTTCAAAAGTTGATGGCTGGGTTCCCCGTGAGATCTTTAGATAGCTGGCTTACAACACTTGTTCAACAAGGTTTTCAACTGGCAATCTGCCCTCAGTGCCCAGGCAAGTGAGTATATGTCCTGTTCAAAATAATTCTCAATATATCCAAGGATACTTTTTACAAACTTTAAAGTTCATGGTGTTTCCAAAGACCCAGTGATAAGTGGTAGTCAAAGTTTATAAAATCCAGAACATTTTACATGTAGGTAAATGAAAGCTGGCTTTGCAGGTTTTCAGAGTGCATACATTGATCAATTTTCAGCTGACAAATTTTCAATATTTTATTTGACACCAGGACAGCAGCCAACTCCAGATTAATCCACCGTGAAGTAGTGCGACTAGTAACACCAGGAACTCTCCTTGAGCCACTGAAACCAGATGCGAATTACCTCATGAGTATTGCACGGGGTCCTGACTCTTCTCTTGGGCTTGCCTGGCTTGACCTGTCAACAGGAGAGTTCCATCTTGGTGTGTCATCTCTGGAGAACCTGGAAGAGGACTTATCAAGAGTGAACCCTGCAGAGGTGGGTGGGTCTCCAGGGGGTGTCGCCTGTTATCATGCAAAAGGAAATTGACCCTGCTTAAGACTTAAATCTCTGATTTCCCTCTCCCATTTAAGACAGAATTCAGATTTTTCAGACCCTATCTAAGACAACAAAAAAACTAAAACAAAATTTTGCTGTTACCACTTATCTTTCTTGTAGTGTAATAAGCTGTAATTATTATAGTCAAGGGAAGTTACACAGAAAGTTAAGCCATAGGGCATGGTTGTTCTTAAATCTGTTAAGTGAGTGTGTGAAAATTGCTTACTTTGCCTTCAGTTGGTCTTTATACTTCATTTTGAGTCACAATCTTCCCTGAAAATGCTGGACATTTTTGTGCATACGGTGGTTAGAAGCTATGGACTGTGTTCTGAAGATGATGGAAACATTCTGTTTCTGAACATTACTGACCACCCTTCACTGAACAGAGTAAGCTGCTTTGACTCATTTTCCTCAAACAGGTCTTGATGGCTGAAGACCATCTGGAGGAATCTAAAGTTAAACATAATCCTAAAACTGGGACAAGCATGAAAAGGTCTCCTCTGGAGAAGGTCAAGGATTTTCATATCACCCTTGTTCCTTCAGATTGGTTTAATGTTGACTTTGCAGAACAAACCAACTCTACACCTGACCTTTTCACATCAATAGTATCATCACAATTTTCTTCATTAGAAGTAGCTGCAGGCACTGCTCTGCTAAAATTTGTGTCGTACACTCAAAGACAAGTTGCTCCATTGGTCAGCCAACCTTCAAAGTTTTCACATCAAACCCACATGGCCATAGATTCAAATACAAGAAGAGCTTTGGAAATCACAAAGCCCTTAATGGGAACAGACAAAAAAGCCACATTGGTTGGAGTCATGAATAACACTGTGACAGCATCAGGACAAAGATTACTCCACTCTCGCCTGTGTGCGCCCTCAACAGATGTAGAAATCATCCACAGGAGGTTGGACTCTGTTGAGTTTTTTTGCATTAACAGACCACTTGCTGAAGAACTGCAGAAAAATTTGAAGCTCTGTCCTGATATTGAACGGAAAATGCAGAGGGTAAGTAATAGCCAGGTAAAACACTTATTGCTATCAAGCATCCGGGAATCACAATTGGCCCTCAACTTTTTGGACTTCTCCATTATCTAGACTTTTCTCACAGGTCCTGATTTTCTTCCAGTGATGTTTCATAAAAGCTCAAAAAGTTAAATTTATACTTTGAATTTCTGCACTGATTCCACCCCACTCCTCTTCATTTTCAATCACTGCCATATTGACATTTTATGTTTAATAAAGGGACTTTTAATTAAATAGTCTTGTTAGCCTGTCTGCAGGCTCTCATAGCCACTGTCCTTGCTTCGCTCATCACCTTGTCTCTTGCAGCTTCACCCCTCATGTGGCAGCACCTTGGGGAGCCTGCTGACAAGCTATAATCTTTTGGCATTCTATTATTTTTTTAGGTTGCTACAGGAGTTGCCAACCTAAGTGATCTCCGTGCCATTTATGTCGCCTTAGTCATCTACAAGAATATCATATCACTGCTACAGGACAATCTTTTTAACAGCAATCTTCAAACTATAGATCACTTGCTAATGGAGGACTTCAGCCAGCTGGATAACTTGTATACAGAGCTGGATACTGCCGTAGGCCAGCTTGTATCAGAGTACAGTGTAATGGAAGGGTATTCAAATACAGCTGATGACATCAAGGAGAGACTTGAGGGAAATACAAGACAAGTTGAGGAATTGAGGGATGTCTACAGGTATGATTTGAAGTATAAAAGAACATGCAGCCTTCCGTTTGGAGAGTGTGTCTTGAAAACAAATTGACAGAGCATGTGGCATTTAAGTAGGCATCAAATATCCTGTATGCTGTCAACAGACCTAATTTTCTGCCTTGTTCATATTTAACAGATATCATACAGCTGTACAAAGATATATAAGTTAGAACTTAGTTAGAACATTGACAGATACTGGTATCTCTCATCCCAATCATCCATATTTTTCAACTGCCATATATTGTTCCTATAGATACTTCTTGTTGATTGTACTGTTAAATTTCATCTCAGTATTGTGTGATATGCAATATTTACACTATGAGTAGCAGTGTTGTAACAAGTTTGAAAACAAGAGTTGCAGCCCACTGTTTTAGGACTTGATGTAAATGAATTGCAAATTTTATGAAAAGGCTTTAAAAGCTTTACTTTATATCTATCCATCCAGTCTTTTTTTTTAAATGTTGCTTTGAATTATGAAGTCATAATTATGAAACCTGCTAATTTTTTTTAATTTTAAACCAGCTGATGATGTGCCTTTGTGTAAGTGTTGTTTGATATTGTGCCAATGTCATTTGATATAATTTAATTTGTAATTGTTACTGAAAAATCATTCTCTTTTACTGACTGCAGAGAGACACTGAAACTCCCCCGACTTGTCATCACCACACACAAGTCATTTATAAGAGTTGTGGAAATCCGTGCAACTAAGATGGAGGTTCTGGAGGGAAACCATGACTTTGTTTTCTTGGAGAAAACATCAGACAAAGCTCGTTATAGCACTCTGAAACTACAGGAGCTGAACGCTAAATTGAGAGCTTTGCAAGATGAGCATGAACAAGTCCAGAGAGCGCTGTCTGAAGATCTCTGCAATCAGGTGATAGTGATTGGAATGGTTACAGGGCAAAATTTAAAGCCAACTCAGTCACTCAGATCACATACGCAGCATACAGCCGCTTCTCTCCCCCACCCCCGGTGATTAAAACTGATTCACAAATAACCAGGCATTTTCAATGTTGGACATGAAAACCAGAGTATTCACACTGGCCACACCCAACAGGTACATACAGTACACCGAACCAATCAGGATTCGTATCAAACACATTAAATTTTTTAACCAATCACAGAGTGAAGTGGAGCAAAACTGTGTGTTAAGCTAGTCTTTAATAGTTTTCAATCCAAACCTTTTGGTCATCTAGTCGCCTGATCTTAGCGGTGACCCTTTGCCTTCGATTCCTTCATGAACTCGTAGTTTTCTTTGTTATTCACTTGCGATGTCAATTCACTTCCTTCGTATTTTATCGCCGCGCTTAACATTCGTATTTTTGTCCGCGGCTCCTCTCCCTTTGGGTATTTTTCAAGTTAAAGGCAAATTTACCGTGGATAACAGGATCGATCATAACTCTTATGCTTGCATTATATACTGTTCGTTTAGGTAACATCCCATGCAGAGAACCTTAAGCAACTGGCTCTTTCAATGGCCGAATTAGACGTGGCTTCTTCGCTTGCATTGCTCGCTTTACAGCGAGGTTATGTAAAACCCGTAATTCTTGAGGGAAAAGAATTTGAGGTTAAAGGCGGTCGACATCCTGTTGTGGACATGCTGCAACCCAACAGCTTTGTTTGTAACGATTGCAATCTGGGTGAAAAAAATGTTTGGATTGTGACAGGACCAAATATGGGCGGTAAGTCGTCCGTATGTTTCAGTCCTCAAGTAGAGTTCTTTTTTCTTGAAATCCTCAAAGATGCCAGTCGCCGAAAGCTCGCGAGGATCAAGGCGGCGATCGCGTAGATTGCTGAGTGTGTTCCCGCTTGTAACTTGTAAGTGTGTTTCCTTTGTTTGACCTTGAAAGTCTTACAAAGAGACGCCAATCGCCGAAAACGCTAACTCGCGAGGATTGAGCCGCCAACAGTTGGACTCTCTCAACCGTTCGCGAGTCGGACTGACGTATAAATGCTTCTTGTTTAAGGGTTCACGAGGGAAAAGAACGAGAAAGGCGTCTGCTCTTGCAACTTACATTCTCTCCTGTAGACCCCCATTGATGTTTCCACAGCATGTTGTGTATACAATCAAACCCCTTTTAAGAGACCACTATCCATCTTCCTGGTGGTAGCCGCTTAATAGGGGCCGAACTGTGCTGTTTATAAAGACCTTGGATACTTTTCGACTTACAGGGAAGAGTACATTTCTCCGTCAAAATGCTCTAATCGCCATTCTCGCACAAGCCGGCTCATTCGTTCCAGCGCAAAGTGCTGCAATAGGTATGTACAAATACGAGTTCCAAAAAGTGACCTTAAATTTGCTCAAATCTTCTCTTTACATGCGTGGGCGTTGCCTTATATACCGTCATCCACTTGTCAATCACGTGGTGTTTTTCGCATTCACTGTTCAGGAATTGTGGATCGAGTCTTTGCGCGGATTGGAGCCAGCGATAATCTTGTACAGTACCAGTCAACGTTCATGTCAGAGATGTTGGAAACGGCCTTCATTCTCGCTCAAGCCACAGACAAGTCGCTTGTCGTTGTGGACGAAATAGGTGAGAATAAAACATCACTATGAGTAGAGTAGTAGTGTAAGTTTATACATACCTCTTACTAACCGAGTTCGATGTCCGTACTGTAAGTTACGGACCGAGTTTTTTCCCGTTCGCTTACGGCCCAAGGGCGAAGCGCGCGGGCCATAAATCAACGGGAATAAACGAGGATCGAGTAACATATTTATTATATCTCTGAAGTTAATCAGATGCGCGGAAAAGGAAACTTTCAAATTTAGCGGGCCGTACAGTGAAGTACGGCCCGCTAAATTGACCAATCACAGCGCGCGTACTAACTGAGAGATATAAAAAGCTTTGTTACCGAACATGTGTAAGTTACAATATGGAAATTCATCAGTTTTGGAAATTCATCTCCTCCGTTCTCCCCACTGTCCCACTTCATGTCCGCGCTACTCATGGGAAATCAGTTTTCGTGAGTTTGCGTCGTCCACTTCTCTCATTTTTAACCCTGCTGCAGACCAAAATTTTCATCAATTAACTTCCCGGTTTTCAGGCATCGGGATCAAAACGGTTGAAATGACCTTCCATTTACAGGTCAAAACTGCTCAAAAACCTCTGGTCTGGTGTATACAGGTAACCATGTAGCTTCTGTGTCGGGATAAACTGATTGTTTGTTTATGTTTTGAATTGCAGGCCGTGGGACCTCCATGCTGGACGGTCTTTCAATAGCTTGGGCAGTGATCGAACATTTACACAGCGCTATAAACTGTAGAACTTTAGCCTCCACTCACTACTATCAGCTGGCTAAACTCGCTGATAGTCTGTTCCGTGTGGACTGCTACCACGTAACAGCTAAAAATACTAAGGATGGGATCAGCTTCACGTTTAAAGTCACTGTAAGTGATCCACTAGCTGGGATAATGGACAGTATCGCTAACACAGAAAATAATTTTTGATGATAAGGTCGGCGCAGCTGTCAAAACTGTTTTCGCACAAACAATTCATCCAGCTGCGTAAGCTAATGATGCACCAATCTTACATTTTCGAAAGAGTGCAACAGGCTACATGTTTTGTCCTCGTTACTCACTCATTCATTCGTTCGTTCGTTCGTTCGTTCGTTCTTCCGCTCGTCCGTCCGTCCGTTCGTTCGTTCGTTCGTCCATTCGTCCAATCATTCATTCGTTGATTGATTGGTTAGTTAGTTGGTGTGAGGGTGAATGGGTGGGTGGTTGCTTGGTTGATTGGTTGCTTGGTGGGCGGGTGGGTGTGGGTGGGTGCTGGTTTGGTTTGTTGGTGGATGGGTGGGTGGTTATCGGCTGGTTGGTGGGTGTTGGTCGGTTGGTGTTAATGGGGGGGGGTGGACGGTTTGGTTGGGTGGTCTGTGGATGGTCTGTTAGTCGGCTGGTAGGTGAAAGATTTGGTTGGTTGTTGTTGATGGGTGGGTGCTTGGTCGGTCGATTGGTGGGTGTGTAGGTGGATGGATGGCAGGTTGGCTGGGTTGGTTGATTGGTTAGTCAAGTGTTCTTAGTTTATTTACATCATTTTATTATTGTTTCAGCATGGATGTGACCAGAAATCGCTTGGAATTGACGTCGCCAAGCTCGCAGGAGTTCCTTCACAGGTTGAAAATCGCGCCAGAGAACTTCTCAGAAACTTGGAACAAAATGACAAAATCCTTGAAGATACATTGGAGGACGATAAATTATTGAATAGAACGATTAATAAACCCATAGAGGATTCCAAAGATTCTGAATCTTCGCCGGGTGTCGAATTGTCCGCGATAACTCCACAAGATGTTCAAGTCGAAACGGAATTGAGTAAAGCACTTTTATTGCTGAATCCCGAGTCCATTACACCTCGACAGGCCTTAGAGATTATTTATGACTTACAAAAGAAAGCGCAGAAAAGAAGCGTATGATATATAGATTAAAGGGGTCACGCTGTATTACTATATGTGACGCTGTTGTGACACACAACTGCCAACCCTTAAATTTGTTTCTTTTTAAAGGCAGTCTAAAATATTTTATTAACAAGGCTAGGTCACACAATTTTTTCCCGGAACTAGGTCTCTCTCTGCATGTCAATAGAGTAGGACACTTGGCCAGGCTATGCTGATGGTGACACAAATAGGTTATCCATTTGAGTTAGCTTTTTTTAGCGTTACAGCTATTTGTTCACAGTTTAGTCTTGATTGAGTTACATGTATTTTTATGTCACGCTATCTTCGTTGTTTATCTCCCTTCTTTCAATGGGTTTTCTTTTTCCTGAAGGATTAACTTTATAAAAGGCAAAGGACACTTGCAAGCGTTGCACAAAGTTATTCTAGAAGTGCGTCTGTCCTTGATTCATTTGCATGACTGGTCAGATCTTTGGGAAGTCTACTCATCACGCAGTCATAATTCTATTTTCAGACATTTGTTTGTGTCAAACGTGTTCACCTAGTCATAGTAACCAAGCCCCTTTATATATTTTTGATATAAAAGAAATAAAAATTCTAGGCGGGCTACTTAAACTAATACTGTATACAATACGCTCACAAGAAATAACAATAAAAAGCAGATAGACATACATTCAGCGTGGAGAGAAATGGAAAAAAAGTGGGGAAAAAACCTCTCGTGGGTGGAGACGGGATCTACAAGCTTTTACTTGAGCCGGGTAACTGGGTCCCCATACTTCCTTTCTGTTCCTCCCAGCCCTTTCAAAACAGGCCACCCATGCGAGAGCATAACGTGGGGAGAGTGATATACATTCAAGACTAAGTGCATTTTCATTACATACCATGAGGGAATCTTTCTTTTTCCTTAGTAATTAATAATAATGCTGCCAATTTTTCTGTGACACTTCTTCTTAAATTTGTGTTTAAATTCAGATTCACATTCACCGCGCAGAGGGAGGGGCTTTAGCCCACCCACTTTTGTGCAGTAAAGAATAAAAAGAAACAAAAAAAGTAGCAAAAAAATGAGCAGGAAAAGTTCAGGATATTTCATTCTGGTAAGACTGAAGGATCGATAACAACTGTTGATTAGCTCTTAACAGTAGAAACAGCACTGAGCGTTTGAAATGAAACATTTCGTCTGTTAATTTTAAAAGCAATCAAACTTTTCCGGGAAACGATGTCTCCAGACCCCCATAGTTGGCTCACGCTTCCGGGTTCTCCTTGTTTGCATATAGATCGGCAACTTAAACCATTTGAATACAAATTTTCTTTATGGCTGTCGAGAAAAGAGGATGCAGTCAAAAAGTCTAGGTTTTGTAGTAATAATTTCTTGGTTTAAGGGGTAAATAATCGACATTGCTGTTCACAGAGTTTAAGCACCGTGGAAAAAGGCATTGAACAATGCATTCAGTGGCCCTGGTGAACTTAAAGTCTGTATGTACAAATGCTTGAATCGACCTTGGGGGGAGAGGAGGCAGCAATAACTGCGCGTCACAAATATGTGAAAAGGGTAGTTTCATAGTGAAAAACAAAAGGAAACATGGTTTGGCTTTGCACCAACACACCTCCCAACCCTCTAAATAATCGGACCGAAACCCAAAGTGTTGTAATTTCGGTATCGTAGCGTAGCATCAATTGTAACGTTTCGTTACTATTCTTATTCAAACTCTAACCGGCTCAGATGGCTGTATTACTCTCCAGACCAAACGGGCAAACGGGCCCAATATTCAAGCACAGTCTTAGGTCGAATAAGTAATAGCCATACCAATCAAACCATTATCAGAAAGATTCGCAGGAAATGTTTCTTGATTGTGAAAAATACTCATGGTAATATTGCCTTTAGATACGATGTCAAACATCACTCTAATTTTGGCGTTACCCGGCCAGTATAAATTCACCCATTCGTAGCCATCCTATAGTACACAGCCAAGAGTCCAACTTCATTCCTATCAAAGCTATCTCCCATTAGAGATATCCAGTGTTCTTATTAGATATTTGCTTTCACCAAAAGTGGGTGAAAACAGACAAGACCTTATTTCAGGCGACTTCAAATTTTTACTTAAATCGCCCGGCTGTATGATCATACGAGACGAACGACGAGGCCGGGAGTTTAGTTTCATTCGTTTTGGGGCTTTACTTTACGACGGGTGATGCCCGCGTAATTACCGGGTGGGTTTATCGTACGAGGCCCGTACTCATATACAGTACGTACTACGGCGGGTGATGCCCGCGTGATTTTGTGCACTTTCAGCGGGCATCACACAAAGGAGTCATGTGAACCGGGTGACTTCCACGGTTAACTGAAGTTGGTGGGCAATCGAGATAAGGAGCTAGCTGCAAAAGCAAGAGGTAACCTTACTTCGTACCAGAGTTTTGCTTTAGATCTTTAGATCAGTTTCGCTATGTTTTCTTTTCAGTCGCTCCCTGTTATCTTAGGTCAGTTCGTCTTCCTTGGGAGGGCAATTGTGGAATACCAGGCACCCTCAGTTACGTATATCGAAGGCTTTTGAAGAACGAGGCACTATCGTTAATCAAGCGGAATCTGCTACCCGCTGATCCTCTAATTGTTTGCCAACAGGTTCAGCCGTTTGCCAATAGCAAAATGGGAATCGTTTCAAATCCTTGTAGATTATGTAGAGTGCGTTTTAATTTTCAGATCAGAAGGTGATCGAAAATTTTCAAATTTCATCATTTCACCGTCCGGTGTGGACTCGTCACGCTATCTTTCCTAGATTGTGTGACCAGGCAAAAGAGTGCCCAAGAGGCTAGTGTGGTCGATCCTGAGTACAATATTGATACAAAAACGTCCACGCAGAAATGTGTGCACAATCTCATACATAATACACTGAATTACTAATAAATTTAGGGATAAAATGGGAAGGCATTGCCATGGGATGGGTGGTTGGAATTTTAATTCAGTCTGTAGTCTCTATAAATAGTCTGTAGTCTTTATAAATACTGAAATATGTGATGGTGAGCACAAGGTGCATGCCATGTGTGACTAGAGCCGCAGCTACACGAGCAATTTTTTTGCTTTCAATGGTGATGCAATTTTTTCTGGAAACTGTCGCATCACCGGCGCGCGGTGGTGGCTACACAAGTGACAAAGTCTGTGATTTTGTTGCTAAAGTTCAACTCATTGAATTTCTTGCAATTTTCTGTAATTTTTTAGCTGACGCCATCACAGCACTTACACGAGGATGGCTACACGGGTGATTTTCACCATGGACTGGCAATGCGACTGGCAATGAGAGAAAATCACATCACGATTGCGAGCAAAAAATCGCTTGTGTAGCCACGGCTTAAAAGAAGTTAAGAAGATCACAAATTTAAAGTGTTCTAATGTGGATTTGGTCAAGTTACATTTTAAATTAATTGCAGCACTCAAGATAGTGTTTCAAAGGATTGAACACGGCCATCATGACAGCCATCCAAAAACTTGTGGCAATCGCAGAACTGACTCCTGATTCCTCTGAGGAGGATGCAAAAAACACCTATGATGCTTGGGCTGTAACTTATGAGGAGGTATGCAGTTGATAATTTGCCAGAAATGGTTTTACCAGAAAATAAGCAAGGGTTCTTGTAGTCTTGGATTTTTCACAAAGCTACCTTTTTGTCTAGCATCTTTTTGCAAACCAAACATGTCCACTGAAGCCTTGCAGAATGGTGGACTCACTGTGATGCATACATAATAATAATAATAATAATAATAATAATAATAATGAATTAATACCCTAATTTTATTCAAATTAATTACATACAAGATTAAGAAAGCTAAAAAAAACATTTGAATATTTACATAGTTATTACATTCAATTATTGAAATTTCACAATAAAAAAGTGTTCGATAAATAAGTGTTCGATAATAATAATAATAATTGAAAAGAAAAAGATAAAAATCTTGAACAATGAGGCGGCCGTGTCATGGTCTGTAACTGCTTTTGTAAATAGCAAAAGTGTTTAACAAAACAAATTTCAAAATAAGAAAAAACTTATAGTAATAATAATCAGGCTTAGCAGTGGACATCCACATACATGTGTATATATAATGTAGTTTACCTTGTTGATATTATAGGCTAAAGAGTTAAACCAACCATGATTGATTCAAATGATCATGAAGGTGGACTGGTTGCATAAAAATAGTTCTAAGAACTTTATTTACAGGGTGTAATAGGCCATTTCCGAGTTCATGTCTGCCTCCTCTTCAAAGCGAGTCTAAGTGCAAAGTTTTTGTTGTGAAAATTAGTTTTCATTCATATGTAAAGTAGAGCTAATTACCATCACAAAAACTTCACACTTAGACTCGCTTTGAAGAGGAGGCAGACATGAACTCGGAAATGGCCTATCAGTTTAAGTTAAATTGCTGTATGAGTTGGTTTTAAATTTATGTCATACATGTCTCTGTTTAATGCAATTTGAAATAGGTTTACAACTAAGCTAGCTGATTTTCCATATTTTTTTTCTATGTTTGAGGTGTAAAGAGATGCAAAAGTGTGGGTCTTGTAATTTTCAAATAAAGCATTAAAAAGAAAGCCGATTCTCCATTGTGCAAAGTATATATATATAGTATTTCTTAGATTGTACTGTGAACACTGAAGAAGCCCGAAGGGCGAAACGTTTGTTCCCTACATTAAATATGGACCTGTGAGTGGTTTGCTTTTGACTTCATTTTTCATTCAACCTATATATATATATATATGTATATATACTTCATTCATTCATAATAATATACTTCATTCATTATATATATATATATATATATATATTTTTTTTTTTTTTTTTTTTTTTTTTCATCAGGATGTAAACAAGCATGGATACAAAGGTCATGCTCTGTGCGTAGAGGCTTTCGTCAAAGCCATGGAGTCTAAAGAGATCTTTCCTGATGCCAACAAAAACATTAAAATCCTTGATGCTGGTGCTGGCACTGGAATTGTTGGTGAGATGTTGGTTCAACAAGGCTACAAAAACATTGATGGCTTGGACATCTCTCAAAAAATGCTTGATATAGCAGGAAAGAAAAAAATCTACAAGCGCCTCATTTGTGCACCTTTGAGTGAGGTCTGCATTGATGAAATACAGACAGGGGAGTATGATGTGACACTATGTGCTGGTACTATTGTCTATGGACAGGCCAAACCAGTGGCATTGGATGAGTGTGTACGTCATGTAAGACCAGGTTGGTAGTCTGCTGTCTGTATTATTTATTGTAGTGTTCTTTGAACAAAACAATTGGCTCTGGCTTAAAACCTGTTGAACGTTCTCTTCTCTTATACGCCTCCTTCAGCAAGAAATTGCACTTCATATTTATCAATTTCTGTCCATCCAGATGAAAGAGCAATGGACAATAAATAAATAAATATATATATAATAAATATTAACATGTTTATAGTGAAAGTGCACTAAGCTATCCAAGCTAGTTTACAGGCACTACACTTAAATCCCAAGAAACAAATAACTCAAGTAAACATAATGTGATCAGTAAGAATCCCAACAAGCAAGGCTGACCAAGGAGTTGAACCAGGAACTTACCCAGAACAACACCAGCTAGTGGCCAGAGAGGGATTTGAACCCGTTTCACCGCGTTGAAATCCAGCGCCCTAAACCACTTGGCCTTCCTGCCTCCTCAGCACAATGAAAGAACAAAAACATTCGCTTGAAACAGGGTGCATGTTAGTAAAGGCTTTTACTTAAAAGTTGCCAATGCAACTCTCTTCTTACCTTGCTGGTAGCTAAGGGTGGACGCCATAAAAATGATGGCCTTTGTTGAGATGCTCTTATTTGGGCATTTTATCTTGTTGTATAGAGTGTTATGTCACACCCTTAAAATGTGTGTACCCTCTACCAATATAACACACTGACCGACTTGAAGCCCCAAAGAAGCCTGAAATAATGTACTGATGTCCTCATTCAGTTATCTGTGACCCAGAGTAGATGGATATGCATTATGTCAATGCTATCTCATTAGCTTTTGCCTGTAGGTTCCTTACTAAACTAAACACCAGTTTTTCAGAACAGAAGTCACATGTTTACTTGCAGGCTAGGAGTTTACTGTCCGAACAAGGTTGAAACTCGGCATTTAAGAGTTGATTTTATCTTGGTTTTTGGAGACTTGTTGTAGAGTTGTTACAGTCGTCACTTCGGAAGGTTACGGAAGTTCTACGGAGGTCATTGTGAATTAGTTCGTGATGCAGTTAAGGTTAACTAGTGCAGACTGCAGCCTAGTCGAGTGTCGTGGTCTCACGGAAGTGTCTCCTTATCGACGGTTATACATTAGGACTACTTTTGTAATAAACTTGGTCTTCTCTTCAGGTGGTCTGTTCATCTTTAGCATCCGTGCCGACTCGTTCGACCCAGTAGAACTTGGTTACAGCTCAAAGTTCGAAGAAATGGAGAAAGCAGGAAAATGGAGCCTTGTGAAAAGAGAGCGACGTGAACTTTATTCCCATCCTTATGAGGAAAGGCATAGGGATTGCTACTTGATTACTTACAAAGTGCTCAAGAATTGCTGAAACGTAACCTGATTGATCTTGATCTTACACGACAGCCTTTAGTAGGGTTTTGAAAAAAGTAGAAGTCGACAAACAAAAGCATAGCAGGAAAACGTTTTCATTTGATGGTCCCATTTTATTACTTTATTCATAGATTCCCAAGTAACGATTACCTCACTTTTTGTAGAACAGTATTCCTCAGTAGCTTTCACTGGAGTGGCCACAAATTATGTCCCAACATCGTGCTGCACGCTCAACATTCAGAAAATCAGTAGTCAGTCATTAAACGCGAGACATTTGAGTCAAACAAATAAATATTTTATTTCATTTATGTACTTAGGTGAAATTTCTGGTTTAGCTTAGATTTTTGTTTCATTATGTGTAATAAATTTGTGGTTAGGTTTTGTAGTGCGTTGTTATGCTTTGGTACTCATGCTTTCCGTGTAGTAGACGTGAAAAAAATAGCTCCCATAAATGCCTATTATATTACTTCTGATCGACATTTCCTTTGTTTTGCCTTAAAGGCAGCTAACATACCCCTTGAACGGTTCCACCAATAGACTCAAAACTGAGAACGTTCTGCAGAAGTATTCATCAAATAACAGGGTGTATCAGTAACGTCTTTGGAGAGACAGGTCAATGACGTCATTAAGCGTACTGTTTTACTCCACAAACTGAACACTAACAACATTCTTTGCGGCCAACTTTCACCTGTAACTCGTTCTGGACAAAAACACAAACAAACAGTTTGTCTTAACAGTGATGGCCAAAATCACACCGAATATTTTCAGACAGGACAATAAAGCTAGAATTTTGTTCTAAAGAAAAAACTGCCTAAGCTCGAGGTCCTTTGGAGAAATCTGCGAACAAAGAAAACGCGGTTGAATGTGGATTTCGTCTTCCAAGTCTTTTTCCTTCGTTGAACAAAACGAAATGGTTGACATAGTTCACATAGGTAAATAATGTCCGGTTAAACAATCGTAGAAAAGCAAAAAATATGTATGTTCTTTGGTGTATACTTAATCACTTGCTTATAGTAGGCCTATTTGGCAGCTAAAACAATTAAGCGACAAGTTAAGATTAACACACTCCGAGTCATGCGATGAAAAGCCTGAAAAGCGACAACGAACATTTCTTTTCCTTTAATTTTTGTTTGGAGAACCAAAGTATTATCGAAACTAATACATTTTCGTGGTTCTTTGAGAGTATACGATGTGGCTTTCATTTTCTAGGTCATGATAAGCGGTTTAATGGTAATAAGTAGTGCCCAACTTCATTACTTGCACATAACAGCTAAGACAGATAAGTGACAATGTATGTGACGGCGGCAATCACAAAGAAAACCCCAAAAAACACGTGATCCAACTTGCATGAGACTCTCTGCCACGTGATCTCTTCCCGGTTTTCTTCCCAGCCTGTGGGAGTGGCCCCGCTGTTCCCTCTCACGTGCTCGGATAGTTCAATCGCGTTCATAGATGCGCGGGATTTCACAACTGGCTTCGGTTGAACATCTCCGTCAGAGGCGTGAATCCGCTGGACGCTCTTCTTTTTGTTACCGCGGCACAAGCTGAAGAGGTTCTGAACCCATTCGGGCGGAGTGCCTCCCATGAAAAATATCTTCAGCACAAATATGTTGGCAAAAAGGACCAGGGCAATGATAACCACAGTCGCTTGCAAACCGATTCCAAGGATGGGAACACCGTCAGAAGATTCGGGAAGGAAAGATGGGATGAGGAGTAAGAACACGGTCATTGCTAAAAGAATGGTAGTGACAAATCCAATCCTTTCCCCACTCTCCACGGGAATGAGAAAACTTGTAAGGCCGAGGAACATAAGCATGGCGCTGGGCAAGGTGAGGTAAAATAAGTGATAAAGGGGTTTTCTAGTCATCTGAAGCTCGTAAACAGCCTCGCTGAACTCAAATGGGCAACAATCGCCGTGGTCTGTAGTTTCAACTTTAGTGGTAATTTTATCGATTGTCCAGTCTCCATTTGAAACAAACCGATCTGAAAATGAGACAAAATGACATAAGTTGTCAGAAAAGGATAACTCGCTTTTAAGGCTTTTTTTAGAAGAGACTTATTGACTGGCTGACCGACCGACCGACCGACCTGCGCCCCGGCGACCGACCTGACTGACTGACTGATTGGATGGCTGACTGACTGACTGACTGACTGTCTGACTGACTGACTAACTGACTGACTAACTGACTGACTGACTGACTGGATTGGCTGGCTCGCTGGCTGGCTGGCTGCCTGGTTGCCTCTGAACAATATTATTAACTTTTTCAATATCACTTACTAGTGAACTGTCCACCACCTCTAGAGTCTTGAAATAGTTTGATATCCATTCTATCAATTCCATATGTAAATGAACCAAACCCGAGCTCACAAGACTGGCTGTCAAACGGCCACTCAGTAATCTGCAATTCGCAGTTCGCTTTAAATGTAGCTGGTCCACTCCACACACAATTTCCTTTATTATCCACAGACACCAGTGTCACAAATTTTGTTCGTCCCCCGGCAAGAGTAACGCTTTCGTCACCACTGAAATAAAAATTAGTAAACGTTTTGAGATCAGTTGCCATTTGAATGTCAAAGAACCAAAATTTATTAATTAATCAAAAGTTATTAATTAAGGGCAATTACGAATTCAGTAAAGCCTCCCGTTTCTTTTGTATCTCGAGCCGGTTTTGTCCCTTTTGAAAGTGTCGTTTTAGTTTCTTCAATAAATGTTCACAAATGAAACCCCCAGGGCTGGATAAAACTTTTCTTACTATACTACGTTTCCCTTGATAGAAATGTCATTATCAAAATCTGACAGACCAGCTACAGCTTCAACTTGCTGGCTTGAAACTCTTCCAGCTTACCCAAGACAATTCAGTGATTATTTCTCAAAATGCAGGGAATGCCATCTTTAAGTCTTTTATTTGAAAATAAATCCCAGGGAAGAATGCCTGACCACGCCCTCTTAGCCTACCCTCTTTTTTTCCATCGTAATGGGTTGGAGCCTCAGTATTGGTTCCATTTTTTGTGTGCGTTAAGATCCGATCGCTTTATTCAAAGTACTCACTTGTTGAAAAGAGATATATCTGGAACCCAGATCTCCTCTGGGAGGAACTGCACCCGGCTCATTCCACCAAACATTTGGGAGTCCCACTTAAGAAATTCATTCACCCATTTCTAATAAGGCAACAAAAACCAGTTTGAAATGTTCAGTTAGCTTGAGACAATAAAATAAACTTCTTTGATGCATGAGGTCTAGGCTATGAAAGAGAAAACAGATAAGAGTAAAGTGCGAGGGTGAATTTTAAGCGGGAAATAAATAGAAGGATAATTTTTGGTGTCGACATTTCAGTAGGCTAACCGCGACGATATACTGGCTTTTGGTTATCAATAGTAAACTTGAAAATAACCAAGCTAAGGTTAACTTTTGACATACCTGAATTACCCAAGTGTCTATAGTGACTATTTGCTCTTTGTTATCCTGTTAAAAAAAAGAGATTGTATTATTAAGTTCTAGGGATTAGAATGGAAAAATCGTATTTTCCACTTCCGAAACTTAAGAAAACTGGCGTGAGTGAGGGATTATGGGATTGTTTGAGAGGACAAATCTCCGTGTCTCTTCAAGTGATCCCATAATCCCTCGCTACAACAGCTCCAGTCTCCTCGTGAAAAGTAGAGAATACACCACTTTGCTTGTGATAATTATCAAAGAGGTGGTAGGTAGATCCAGTTTTTTGTAGGGGCCAACGGCCAGTGATGAATGTAATTTTTACCTTTTGCCCCCACAAAGGACTTGATCTACCCACAATTCACTTGAAATTGATCATTAGTAAACTGGACTAGTATTGGTCAGAGAGAAGGATTTACAAGTAGACCCTCGACTGTCCCGCCAAGAAAGCAGTTTTACAACGAGGTTTGGAATACAAAAGCCCCATTTACACTACAGAAAAAAACGGCTAGGCAAGGCTGAAAACCGGTAAGGGTAATTTTCACCTCAGGCAAGGTAAGGGTAAATTGAGTGGTGTAAACTGTCAAAGGCTGCCTTACCTTGCCAATTTAATTTTCGGTTTTGGGACCACGTTTAGATGTTGCCTCGTTTTAGAAAATATCGGTAAGGTAAGGACGAAAACCGGCACCTTGCCGTTAAAAACGTGTAAACGTCCCTGCATGCTTGCCTAGAAAGATAACTTTTGATCATTGTATTCATGTTATAACAGCGCTACTTCTCTTGGGTGAAGGAACTGTCAGCCATTTTAAACCTGTCATCTGACTGAGGATTCATCCAGAGGATTCTTTCCCTTGGAGGGTTAATCAATGTTAATCAATGTAAATCAATGTTAATCATTGTGAGCGTGAGCAACAACAGCTTTTTCCTTCGGCAGTTCCCGTATCTGATGAAATGCTCTTTCTTCCTCGATTCCTCGCTTATCTGGCACTTTATTTCACGTTGTCGACGTTTCTGCTCAGTTTTTTTCCTTGGTACGGAAGTTTCGAACATCAACAATCCCGTGAACGCCATGTTGAATTAGCACAATACACATGCTCACTTACAAATCTAAACCTTGCCTGGAACAAAATAGCCTTGCCTAGGACAAATCAAGCAGGGGTGAAACGGTACATGTGTAAACAATCCTTGCCTTACCAAAATGTTAGCTACCCTTGCCGGTTTTTTTTTTTGTAGTGTAAATGGGGTTAAAGAAAAAGAAAGAAAAAATATATTGCAGACTAGAATCAAATTTAAAGGAGAGAAGATAATTATTATTCAATAACAATATACTCACAACTTTCACCAGACGACTGATTTTCATACCAAATGTCACTTTTAAGGTTCCGTTGCCTAAAATCGGCAGCACAGTCTTATCGTGGTTGTTCAGTAGATAGGCTCGGATCTGATGTTCAAAGGATTTGTTAGATCCTCCTAAAACACCTGCAAAAATTAGGGGAAAAAATAATTAATTTACAAAAGTCATGAGTTTTCACCATCCAGGGCAGTGTAATTGCAATTTAGTCTAACGGATTAGACGATTAGTAAACATAAAAAGATGATAAACCCAGATAAAGTGCGGATCATTTTGAGTTCTTTTCTCCTAAGATGACTCGCCATTCTTTTTGTTTTTCAACCAGCTGTCATAGATAACAGGATCTTAAAAGGTGAATGTTTTTGTTATGAATAACGTGGGGGAAAATTGAATAACAAAAAGGCTGCCGAGTCATCTTACGAGCAAAGAACTCATTATCATCCGCACTTTATTTTTTTCTGTCCACTAATCGTTTAATCCAGGTCATTAAAATAAAAGCCGCGTGTCCTTGGCAACTCAGTTCTTGTTATTTTATTTTCTTTAACGAATGCTAGTACGTAAACGCGAACTCCCAAGGTGATCTTTTATTTACAGAGAATGACAATAATGGTAATCAAGTAAAGGAAAATCAATTTCCAAATGTAAGTGCAACCAAATTAATTTTTAATTTACCGGAGGTCGATCGCCTTTTTTATCATACATTACACCCGTAAGAAAATCCAAACATATTAGGCGTGGTTTTTGTGGTCAGTAATTGTAGGTCTTTCTTATTCAACGTTTACGTGTCGAGCTTTAAGGGCCTGATTACATGAGCCGGGCTGATCCGGTTAACCGGGCTTGTTTGAGTTTGCCGGGATCTCGGCAGGTTTGTTAAACGCAACAAAAATCAACTTCGCGATTACATGACAACCGGGCCAGCCCACACCGAAGCAGCCTGGCTAACCGGGCCAGCCCGGCTCATGTAATCAGGCCCTAAGAAATAGTGTATACTCGACAATAACAGTCGCCGACAGTGCTTTGTTGTTAATCTGCGAGTTTTTTTCCATAATTTAGTAATCCAGCGGTGTTTCACTGCGCCAAATCCATGCCGTTAAGCTTTCCAAATTTAGACCGCGATCGACAGCGATTCATGCAACTTCTTATCGCTCTTCAGGCGGTATCACACGCGAATGTTTTAGCTGATAGGAAAGTTTAGTGCAACATAACGTGCTTTTCCTTTCACAAACGGCGTAAACGATTTATAGGGTTAATTTCACTCAGAGGTACTTAAAGGTTTTAGCTCATTTTTGCACCCAAGCACGCTTCAAACTGGCTGAATCAAAATTCTCAACGTAACGTGTTGGCGGCGAAAAATCTACGCAGAGTCGATCATCCGCTTAGCCTCCTTCGTTGATGTCATCGACACTGCGAAATTAATAATCTTCGTTTTCAATCAAAACTATGCACGCTTTCAAGTACTGACAATTGTCACTAATGATTTCGTTTCAGTTTGGCACTGTTAAAATTTATTTCTAACTTGTGATGTGGCCTCTGAACTTGTGTACAAATTTAATGATCAAAGATAGAAGAAAATTCATCCTACACGAGCATAATATAATGAGTCGATTCCCTCTAAATAACCTCAGGTACACTTACTTTTCATCCATAGTCCTTGTAAGCACAAAATCACACCAAGAAATTTCATCTCCACACCAAGGAAACTTTTAAAATTTGTTTTAAAGTTTGTTGCGGTTAACTTTACGTGCTGATCACCTAAGGCTATGTTTGAGTGATTTGACGTCTACATTAAGTTGTGCATTCTGCACCAATTGTTCTGCAAATTGACTTCCTTTCATTACAATCAGTGCACAAACACACAAGAGCTCGTTACGTCATCGACCTTTTGTACATGTTTATTTAACGGATCGTTTCGTCTAGTCTTATTTGGTTACGAGAAAAGCATAGATACTGATAAACACTGATAAACTTGAGCAGAATTGAATTCAAAAGCGCTCCTCGAGAAACAAAAACTTTACTCGCTAATTAACTCGTTCATTAATTTTTAAGTGAATAATGCATATGAAAGAAATCATATGTGAACAGCGGATATGAAATCAAATGAATGATCGTCGCAGTTGTCATCGCAATTTTTGCAATTGCGTAAATTGCAAAAATGTTTCGATCACAACTGCGACGATCTTTCTGCATTTGATTTCATATCCGCAATTCACATATGATTTCTTTCAATGCATTCTTCACTTACATATCTTTCACGGGAACATATGAACCCAAAATTGACCAGCTCCCAACGTCAGTGGCTTCATAGCTCAGTTGGTAGAGCATCGCACCGGAATCGCGAGGCCATGGATTCAATCCCCGTTGAAGTCTTGAATTTTTTTTCAGGCTTTTTTACGCAATTGCAAAAATTGCGATCAAAACTGCGACGATCATTCTTCATTTGATTTCATTAATTATTATTGGTAGTGAGGAAATGTTTCACGTCGTGCAAAATATTTACAGAATAATTTTTGTCAAATTATCTTGCCCAAATATCACAATACTGATGAGCCGGCAACAATAATTTCCGCTGTGCCTTTGATAAGCCCCACTTGCTTCATCAATATCAATTCAATTAGTTATATTGTTAGGAAAAGGTACTAGTTTATAGCAACCTTTGAATAATGGAGCAAAACATAACGGTTTATTTGGCTTGTAGCCACAGCAATCACAAAATAGAATTACTTTGTTTATGTTTGTTACTTTCAAATGTAAATCAAAAGTTGCAACAATTTCTTTTCATGTCCAAGAATAGCGATGCGTGGGCATCATCTTGTTGGTCAGAGTCTTCAGTTCTCACTGCGCAGGTCACTCCTTAGATCTGATTTCGGTGGTGGGAGGTGGGGTGGGGACATTTTTTTTCTAAGGGCAGGCAATTCAGCCGGGTACCTGACGTTTTCGGACTTCCAGGCCTACTCCTTCGTCAGAGATGAGATTCGTTTAATCCTAGATCCTGTGGCAAAATGTTTTGTGTAATTGTACCCGTCACCAGTGATTATTTTGGTATTGATTTTTAAAGGTCCTTTATTTAGTTATTAGATGTAATGTTTAAGAAAATCCAAAGGAGGCTACGTTATCAGTAGCATTATTACGTGTTCTGAGACGCTGCTGTTCTAGAAAAACTGAAAATGGCATTGTTTACGGATTACCAAGGCAGGTACCACACCAACTTTTTCAAGTTTTTTCATTGCTTCCTGAAAAACTGGCAATAACTCTTGCACTGCACTGCTAATCTAGAAACAAAGCTTTACGAAGGAAAGCTTGCAATGGGTTCAAATATTAATTCAGCACATTCTTGCCATAACCCAGCCCTCCCCCCCCCCAAAAAAAAAAAGAAAGAATGAATGAGAAAATTAAACTGGACATTACCGGCGACAACTGCGCCGGCAAAAAATCGCTCTCACAACTTTGTGCCTGTCCCATACAACTGCGTAAAGTTCTTAACATAGCTTGCCAGAGAGAGCCAGAGAGAATTTCTACTGAATGAGGTTAAATTTCATGTTTTGGTTTCCTTTTTCGATCGGAAAAAAAACTAACGTCATTTTCATTCCGGACATCGGAGGTAAAACAGAACAAATTGTGCCTTATTCACATCCGTTTAACGGTAGTTCATGTTACCTTTATTGTATTCTTTTTTTATTTGACTACGTCTACTTTGGGTTGAACAGCCGCTTTAACTACCCTAAATAACCCTGAAGTCAATGAGGCTTGGTGGTGGGTTAGCCAAATGATCCCGCAAAAAGCCTCAGGTAGTCAAAAAAACTCCCAGAAGTGATTAGCATGTAACTTCTCTTTACAATACCAATACATTGTTCAGCAGACAGGTGATGAGAATCAACAAACTTATCAGCCAGAGGGTGTTATTTTCGTTTAACCCCAAATTCTCTTGACTAGATGTACAAGGAAATGTATAGGAGATAGAAAGGAGAATTAATAATCAGATCTTGGGAGTTAAAAGGTCGACCTTGTGATGCTTACTAAGGCAGAAAAGGTTCGATCAGTGTAACTATGACGAGAATACTGATCCTCCAAGACGTGCACAGCCAGGGAAACACATATTGACAAGGTCTAAATTGAAACACCTATATATACGGCATATACGATGAACGAAACGGTAACAAATAATATGAAGAAACCGCGGTCCAATTTAGTGGATACCCCTTGCCAAGTGTATTGCTTCCCCTGAGGTCTCTGGTCATGTTCGGGTGATGCTGGTGTTCCTGTATTTGACTCAGCCATCTCAATGCCCGTCATACTCGCAGTGGATTTGACAAGCCCGTGATGAAGATTCTCAGATTCTGCTGCATGTATCTGCTGACTATTTCTTCCTTTCCTTCTCCCAAAAAATCGACTGATTTTCTGAACCCAGTCGGGGGGCGTTCCCTCTCGAAAGTACACCCACAGGATGAAAATATTAGCGAAGAGGACCAAAGTTATGATAATCATCGTCCCCTCAAGAAGAACACCCAAAATTGGAAGGCCATCCGAGGTAACTGGAAGAAACGAAGGAATGAAAAGCAAAAATACTGTCATGGCAAGCAGGACTGTTGTAACAAACCCAATTCGTTCTCCACTTTCCACGTGAATCAGGAAGCTACTCAGGGCGAGGATCGTCAGTATAACACAAGGGATGGTAAGGTAGAAGGTATAGTACAATGACTTCCGTTTCATTTTCAAAGTGTACACAACTTCGCTGAAGTTAAATCTGCAGCACTCTCCGTGGTCAGTTTCTGATATTTCAGGGGTGATTTCCAGTATCTGCCAGTTTCCGCTTTCCACAAAGCGATCTAAAATGGAAAGAAATTACTTTTGTGATGAGTGAATATTTAGAACTGTTTCCGGTATACCCTCATGCTGGATCCCTCGCATTCTATCTAAAAGTTGTGACAGGTATCAAAGTAAGCGACTATTCCTGTTGTTCCTTACTTGTGAATTTGCTAATGTCCTTGAATAACTTTATCGTCAAGAGGTTCAGTCCATATGTATACGAACCAAATGAGAGTTTACAATCCTGCTCGTCGAATGGCCACTGGTCCACTTTCATTTCACAGTTAACTTTGAATGTTGCGGGTCCACTCCAGGTACACTTCCCCTCGTGGTTTACGGCAACGTCGGTTACAAACTTGCTTGGACCCCCAGCCAAGTTAATTTCGTCGTCACCGCTGAAAATTAATAGAATACATCGAGATATACTGAGCACACCCAATGTGCGTACAGTTGCTGAATAAGGTATTAGGCCATGAAGGTTCCAAAAAGAAGAGCTTTCTGAGCTCCTCCCATATCCCTAAGCGTATAAACTTTGCAAACAACATTGAAACCTTTCACTTACTTATTAAACAGAGCGATGTCAGGGACCCAAATTTCATCAGGACCGAAATGGACGCGATCTACATCTCCATAATCGCTAATGTCCCACGTCAGGAATTCGTTCTTCCAATCCTAAAATACATAAAAAACGGGGCCTTAGCCAGCCATACATACATCCATAACCGTTTTACAATAGTTTGCAGCTCACGCTTCCGAAAGACCTAGACAACAGGTAAGCATAAAACAAATGATGCACCCAAACGAAAACGATAATGTGTCTTTGAAGACATTAAACCCAAGAAATTTAGTTGATTCGGTGGATTTTCATGGAGGGGCTCTCATATGGGTCAGATGACTACATTAGCATCCTGAATGACTCACTAAAAATAATGCACCAAATTTAAACTCCCGTTTTAAGCATAACATTGAATAGTTGTGTTTTAGTACATTCAACAAAATTACTAAATTCTGATCGGTTAAGAGCAGTGCAATTAACCCAAAAATCGCTCTCCGTGGGCGTGTAACCAAAAATGACATATTTAAACGATTTTACAGGTGAAAACGAGCTAAAAATAACAAACTGGATTTTCAATTATTATTATTGAATATTTTTGTTATTAGTTTTGTTGAATATCCTATAATTGAAACTAGCATAACGAGGCATTATGAAACGTGTAATTTTGTCATGATGTACTATAAATAAAACAGTCACATCGCTTTGAGCACAATTCACCATTTACAGGTAGGAGTGATTTTGTAACTTCTCAAAATTGCACAAGCCTTATAACTTTAACTTAAATGACAGTTTTTTTAATTAGCAATGAAAATTCTGTTAAACGAACCTACGAAGAGAAAACACAACGAGTTTTTGATTGCAAAAATTCAAGAAGCAGAGTCAATGGAAATAAATATCGAGGGGTCGAGTTGAGAAAGGCTGAATCAGTGAGTTTTTCTGACCTGTGTAACCCACGTATCCAACACCACTAACTGCTCTTGACTGTCCTGTTATAAATAAAAAAAAGAGAGTCAAACCGAATCAATGACAGCATGGGGGTAACAACGTACCTACCCCTCCCTTAACCCAACATCAACACTAAGCTATTGAGTCATTACAACTTGCTGGGTTAGGGGAGGGGTGGGTGCGTAGTTGCTTAGTTAGTTGTAGTTGATTAGTCATTATTCTTCATTGTCCTATACATGACACTAATCAACATGTCTTATGTTCCGTCCTCGCGGAACCAAGAGCCCGTACGTCCTCTAAAATCGAGATCGAATTTTAGCCGGTACGGTCGAAAATTTGACCATCGCGGTGTCAAAACTTTGACTGTCTAAATTTTGTACGACTAAGGCGTGGCTGCATTTTGGATTTAGTAAAGTAATGCTATGCGCGTTGAATGCTATTAAAACCACTGAAGAAAGTTAAAATTCGACTTTGTTCGTTAGTTCCGTGTGAACAAAATTAAATTTGTCAGCCGGTCGAAAATTCGTCTGGTACCGCGTAAATGTAGCATCAATCTCCTAAGTGAGGCTGCCCTATTTTTCAGCCCCTTATGTCTATTTTGGGCAGCCTGTACTCCTCTGTATTCTTGTCTGTAATTTTTTTAAGTAGTCGTAATTTCTTGAGTACAAGTAAAATTTGTTGTTGTTGTTGTTGAATGGAGACACTGAAGGATTTCAAAGTCAAACTGCGAAACAGAATTTAGACTTATCTGAGACGGAAGTTTCACTACAGCTGCAAACGATATCATAGTGTGAATGAATATCGATATACCTTACTTATACATTGGTAGACACTGGGAATGCAAATCAAACGAGACAAAATATATAGGAAAACAATCAGCATCTTCCGGATTGAAAGAGCAAAGAAGTCTACGAAATGCATACGTACAACTTTGACGAGTCTGCTCACTCTCAGTGCGAACTGCACAACCACATGCTTTTTTCCTCTCAACACTGGTCGAACTTTTCTATCGTAGTTTTCAAGGAGGTCTTCTCGAATGTGGTGTTCAAATGAAGTGTTTGTTCCACATAAAACACCTAGCAACAATAGTGGTTAGTATGGAGGAACAGAACAAAATGACAAGACATGGATAAGAGAGATTGCGTGAGGAAAGGAGGGAGGGAAGGGGTCGGGAAAGGAAGGGAAAGAGGGAGGGAGGGGGGAACGAAGGAAGCGGAGAGAACTGTAAAGAGAGGGAGGAGTGGAAAGAAGAAGGGAAGAAAAGAGGAGCGTGGAGAAGAGAAAGAAATAACGATACGGGGATAAAACAGAGATTGAGTGATGCAAGGAGGGTAGGGACAGGGAGGCAGACAGGAAGGGGGAAACATAGGAAGGGAGGGAAGTTAGAGTGGCCAGAGGGGGGCAACTGCAAGGAGAAGGAGGAGTGGAAAGAGGAGTACGTATGGAGCAAGGGAACGAAATGAGATCGCGTGAAGTAAGGAGGGATGGAAGAGACCGGGGAGGTAGAGAGGGTGACGGGCTAAAGGAAGAGAAGGAGGCTACAGTGGTCGGTGTGGGGAGAACGGCAAGGAGAGGGAGGAGTCGGAAAAGGGAAGGAAGGAAGTGAGGGGAAGAAATGAGATCGAGAGAGGCAAGGAGGGAAGGAAGGGGGAGAAATGGAAAAGGCAGAGAGGGAGGGGACGAAGGACGGGAACTGAAGAGGCTAAAGTGGTCTGTGGGAGGAGACGTGTGAGGAGAGGGAGGAATGGAAAGAGAGAGGAAGGATTGCTGGCAATAAGGGAGAGATAATAAAAATGAGTGATGGAAATGAGGTAAAGAACGAAAAATAGGGCAACAGTCACTTCGCATCTCGGTCAGCGATTTGATCTTGTAAAGGTATCTGAAAATATCTAGGAGCGATGTGACTAAGAGCGAAGTGACCAGAAGCTCCCCTGTCGTTCTCCCAATTTGCACTTAAACCCGGATCATGTTTGTACGCTTCAACCTAATGATTAAATTTCCAGTTGTTAACACAGATGTTTTCTTTAAGCATATTCCGTAAATGTTCACGAGTTCGTTGACGATATAATTTACAGCTACGAACTGGAACTCCATATAAGCTTCAAGAGGTGAATATTAAATATTAACATTGACGTTTCCCCCCAAATCGTGTCATACTTCGTGAAAGAAGAAGGAATCATCGCCCTCAGTTACTGGAAAAGGATCAAGACCATCTGTTCATCTAATAGGCATGTTTATTTTGATGTTTGTTAGGACGGATTTTCCCGATGAATAAATAAAATTAATACAGTGAAAAGCGACTTGCGAGTACTTATTAAAACTCTTAATTTCTCATTGAAAGTAGATGACGGTTTTCAGTAATGTGCAAGTCACGCAAGTTATAAAATAAAATCATCAATCATTCAATAGATTTAGTCAAGAAATTGAGTTATTGTAGAATAGTAAAAAATAAACAAAATTAAAGTCTCAGGGATGTGTGACATCCCGTACTCGAGTTATTAGGTAAAATGTACCACTCAAAATTACAGAGTTAAGCATGGACGCGCCATGAGTCGGTCCCTCTGAGGGGCTCCAACATGGCGACCGGAAACAGGTGAAAACATCTGGAATTTACTTTGGCTATCTCAAAGGCTTTCTTCTCTTGCAAACATTCACATAGACGCTTCTCTTGCGATGTTGGCTTTTTAGACCCCTAAAACACACGCTGAATCTATGTTTTCATGCAAGTGACATGCTTGTGAGCAGACCTTTGTGTCACGCGCTATGAAAAAACTGCTCTATTCTCAAACCAAAGCATGCTACTGAGCTGAAAACATGCAAGCAGATACATTTCTAAGATGCCTTTCACTTAATGGAGCTAAAAATGGAAATCGCATTTTAGTTTCTTATGACGTCACGTGAAAACCGTTAAGCCTGGTTCTCACTTTATGTCTCTAAGGAACATAATGACATAAACATATCGACATAAGGATAAAACTGATCATTTCTTTATGTCATTATGACTATGTTGTGATGTCGTTATGTCACTAATGTGAACTAGGCCTTACTGTTGAAAATCGTGGGATAAATTCTGCGAAATACCTGTTTGCGACAGAAAACTTTATATCGACGCGTTGTTGCTCAGTTTCAGTTGTGACCCGATATCGATTAAGGATTTCAGGGATGATTCATAGATTAGACACAACAGATACCAACGCACACATCGATTACACATTAATACAATGTTATAGACAGACTTGAATCAGTAACGACTACCAATAAAATTTTACTGCGTTGGCCACGCAAATATAATATTATTTAAGTTAAGCCATCGAGCCGACAAAAACTGGCACTTCAATTCGAGAGAATGTTCACTTACCTTCCAACGCAGATAAAATTTGGAGGCATACAAGAGCAATCACAGCCCGACTCATCACTGGGGTGAATGCAGTACTTCGGAAGCTTCTTCAGTTTTTGCCGAACAGTGCAGATTACTGAAGCTTTTAAGAGCTAGAGCCGAGAAGAGTTCTTGATGACCGACGCCGTTCGCGTCAAATATGAAGTAAATATTTATGTTATTCAAATCCTTCAGGCGTGAATGACATCATGTTTATAACGCCTAGCACGTAAGTCAGTAAATTTTGACTAATTAAACCTCGCACATGCGAAGAATATTCAACGAGTATTGATATTGGCTCATTCTGACGGGTACTGTTTCTGACAAAAGCAAGAGTTGGAAATCATTTGGTGCCATATGAATCCTACGATCGGACCTTGCCTTACGCAGCATAGCATTCTCAAAGAACGATTTTTCAAATTCTGAAATTGGGTTGAAGGCAACGTCGGTAGATCCACATGTTATAAATAATATGCAAGATAGCAAAATAGACATTGTTTGCAATTTTCTAGTTCAAATAGTATCAGGTTTCTAAGAAACCAATTTAGAAGAAAACATAACAAAGCAAACATAGAGCTGTAACAGCTGTAACATAATAAATACAGGGGCACCCAGCGAGAAACTTCGATGAAATATCTGTTCGGGAGAGTCTACCCGTTCTAAGACTTTCGGATAATGCATTGCCAAAAAGCTACTGATTTCTTAACTAAAACATCACCTAAAAGACCAGGGAACCAGGGAAATCCAGAGGACTAAATAGTCCCTTAGATTTTCGGAAGGGATATTTTTGCAATTTTTGATTCTTGAAAAGGTCGCCTAGCATTTCGGATAAGCAAATAGTTCGCAGAGAAGTTCTTCGACGGGTGACATTCAACTAGCAATTTCTGAAATGAAGATTTCATTCCCTAAAATTTTCGGGCACTTCAATTTTTAGCTAAGAAATCCGAACAGATCAAAATTTTCTAACTAATTAAAACAACTCTTGAAACAGTCTTAGAACATTGCAAGGAGCCTAGAAATATCCCCCAAAGGTTTTTTTTTTTTTTTTTGCTTAATTTGCTCGTTGGGTGCCCCTGATAAATATTTCATGACATGGCAGGTAAATCGTCAAGAAGCAATGAAAATGTGAGGCCTGTGGGATGTCGCTAGTTTGCGCCAGAGCTGTCCTTACTTTCTCCTTGGTAGATTAAGGGTCCAAAGTGCCCTACATGTGGCTTTCACGGCTTACCTAGATACATTAATTTGTGAAATATTCAAGAAACAGTAAGATAAAAGTTAAAACCAACATCTGGAAGTGGAAGTTGTGGTTTATTCCAATACTTGCACAAACTGGCAATTTTCCCCTCTAACATTCATTCTATGTTTCCTGGCCCGGACATGAAATATTAAAAAATATCATGACGCTAAGGTAAAATGACGTTATAATTATAATTTAAACTAAGTAGGCGTTGATATAATAGGATACTGTAATGAATAAAATAACGCCAATTAAAAGACCAGTTACAATTACAAATTGTCACGTAGTTTTATCTTAGCGTTGCGAACAACCTGGTGAAGTGGAGCTGTGCCTCCCGAAATATTTATTGGTTTTGAATGCATATCTATATATGGTCCTCGCTGTATAATAAGCCTTGCTTTTTTTCACTGTTCACTGCGATTTTATAGCTCATTAGATCTTATACTACAGGCTCCGGCTCTTCTATTTTTGTGACGTTGGTGCTTGCTTCAATGCGGAAACTTTTGACAGAGAGAACAATAGCTTTCGATTGTTCATCAGATTTGCCCAAACCAACGTCCGTCTTTTCACTGAACTCAGTCACAAAAATTCTCTGCCAAGTGATGCAGCGTTTCAAACGCCGCGGAAACGCCTACAAAATATTGGCTGTGTACAATGAATACGCGACTATTGAAATAATAACGAACATCGCGAAAAACGCGCGATCCATTTTGGTGGAAACTCTCTTCCATGTGTACTTCCACTCTTCCGTCATGTTACTATTGTCAGCTTGTATTGGTGTTCCACTGTGGCTATTGTATTCATTCATCTCGATGTCAGCGATATTTGAGGTGGATTTGAAAGCCGCGTTACTCTCAGCGCCCAGCACGGGAATCTGTTGAACGGCAAGGTTCCGTCTCCTTCTACCGCAAAACCGGGAGATTTTCTGCACCCATTCGGGTGGTGTACCGTCCATGAAATAAACTCTCAGGACCCAAATATTCGCAAAAAGAACCGTGGTGATAACAATCATAGTGCCTTCAAGGAGCACGCCCAAAATTGGAACGCCATCTGAAGTGACTGGAAGAAACGAAGGGATGAAAAGCAAAAATACTGTCATGGCCAGTAGGACTGTTGTAACAAACCCAATACGTTCTCCGCTTTCCACGTGAATCAGGAAGCTGCTCAGAGCGAGAATGGTCAGTATAACACAAGGGATGGTAAGGTAGAAGGTATAGTACAGCGATTTGCGTTTCATTTTGACGGTGTACACAATTTCGCTGAATTTAAAGGGGCAACAGTCGCCGTGATTGGTTTCTGAAATCTCATCACTGATTTCCAGTATCTGCCAGTTTCCGCTTTCGACAAAACGCTCTGAAATGGAAAGATACAAAATTAAATCACATAGAGTCAAGTCTTTAATACCACGACTTTATACCTCGTGAAAATGCAGGCTTACAGTTTGAAGTAAAGGTGCTCAAAGGTTTTCAAGTTACACTCATTCACTTTCCATGCATCTTCATGCCGGGTGACACATGAGGCTTTTTTTTTTTTAATTAACAATAATAAAACTATCAGCGGCACTACGAGCTCAGGGTGCTTATAGGTGAAGTGAATGACCGACAAGGGTCAAGTTTGCTAATTGCCAACGAGTCACCCTCGCGAGGACGCGAGGGTGATGAGGCGGCAGCATTATAAAGCCGTGTGTGCGAGTTGATTTTGGTACAGGGAGACGAAATCTCGAATGAAAAAAGTTAGTGTAAGGTAATGTAAGAGTGACGTCATCGGTTATTGTTTTCGAGTTAGCCAATGGCATCGCGGTATTTTTTTTTATCTAAACCAATCACATCAGGAGGATCATGATCGGAGACAAGGGGTGCTTACCATTAAGCCAAAAAATCCGGATGGAATAAACGTTGCATAAAGGTAAGCGATTTTCCGAATTCAATGTCCAACCGGATGAGAATGGCGCTTACCTTTAACGACCCAGCATTCCATCCCGCATATTTTACTCGATCTGGCAAATGGTAAGGGCATTTCCCAAATTCCGTTCCGAACGGAAAAAGTGGACTACCTCTGGAGGTTGTCCACAATTTCCGAAAAGATTTTCCGGAAAATTGCCTTTCCATTTGACCTCAAACCGAAATTTCCGGATTTTTTGGCTAAATGGTAAGCACCCAAGATGACCACATCGACCTCATTGACAACATGCTGGTCGCTTGTGTTGCAGGAAAAGTTGAGTGGAAATATTGATATTATTCACTCGTAAGCGTTGTGTTCTTGCGTGTACTTTAATTTAGTGTTTTTGGGAGCCAGAGTGTCACAAATCTAACACCTACAATTAGCAGGCTGAAAAATCGCCCAGCGAGGCAGTTATCGAAATCAGCTCGAAAACGGCTAGCTTGCCAAAACTCGACAAAACAGTCAATTGCTTTGACAAGATCGGCCAGCGTGCCATTTAAGAACCAAAAAAACAAAACCACTTGAACATAATCACTATAAACTCAATCCGAGAGCGTATAATGCCTCTTCTTTTATCGAGCTAGTGTGCTCAAAATTACAAATTTGACAGTCACGGCGAGCGTGCCAAAACAGCAATCTTGCCAAAACAACAGTCAGTTGTTTACAAAATCGGCCAGCGTGCTATAACTAAGGGAAAAAAAAACACTTGAACACATAATCAGAGGGAATATAAAGCCTCTTTCCAATCGAGTCACGAGTCACACGACGTTCACAAAAACGACGTGTCTAGATACCCGGCAGCCGGGAAGTGTTTTCAAAAAACTAGATACCCGGCAGTCAGAAGTTTTGACCAATTTCCTCGAAATAGCTCGTTTAATTCCCGTAAGAACATAAGTTATTTTTTTAGAAATCTCAAGCGATTATAAATATTACCTTGGGTTAAAAGTAGAAGCGACTGTCGAGCTTGGGCATAGATAACTGTCTCCTTCGCAGCCGCTCGGGCCGGAGTTACGCAACGCTCCCCGTCCCGTGAAATCTCATTGTTCACTAAGAAAATATTCAAGTTCTGACACACTATAGCATGTGAGATTTGCATCTCTAATCTCTCACAAGTTTGCATTTGTAATCTCTGTTACAAGTTTAGTTCTTAACGATTAAAAAAAAAACAAGGAATAGGATATCGGAGTGGAATTTGCATTTGCAATCTACGTTACAAGTTGTTTTTAAATACATTTAAAAAAAAAAGATCATATTAGATGTGCATTTGTAATCTACGTTACAAGTTTTGCCCTTAAAAACATTTAAAAACAAGAGCATGTGGGATTTGCGTTCTAAGAACATGTTAAAACACGAACATGTCCCATTGAATTCATGCTCATTTCTAACAACAATGTTGGTTTAATGCAAGGGACTCATATTTCACCTCTAATCTACCCTACAAGTTTAATTCTTATAGAGATTTTAAAAAACAAAGAAAAACATGTGTGTTTTGCATTGCTTTTTTAAACGATTCAGTTTTAAAAAATCGACTGTACTCTGCTTTCTTCTTAATTTTCTCTGAGCACACAACTGTGCCAGTGTTTACTCGTTGGCACTCTACCGGCAGGTATTCCTAGTGGTACTGTTTATTAATTCTATACTGCAAAGCGTAAAGTTGCCGAATATTTTCTCAAGCGTGGATTTCATGCTTACAACATAACCAACAAACTGAAGAGTTGGAATCGGCAAACTCGGAAACTCACCAAACTGAATTATTTTTTACTTCTGAAGCCTAAAATTTTTAAAATCTGGAAACGTTGCAAGTTATCAGTTGCCTTTTGTCTAGTTTCTTACCGGTAAACTTGCTTTTATCATTGAATAACTTGATTCTCAACAGCTTATTGCCATAGGTGTATGAGCCGAATGCGAGTTTGCAGATTTGTTCGTCAAACGGCCATTTGTCGATCGCCATTTTACAGTAGACCTTGAATGTGGCTGGACCACCCCAAATGCAACGGCCTTTACTGTCAACAGCCACATCGGTAACGAATTTACTTGGTCCTCCCGCAAGATTGATTGCATCGTCACCACTGCCAACAAATATAAAGAACAGTGGTGGTTAGCTTTAAATGAAACCAAGCAAACCCCAGTTGACTTTAGTGAATACCCAAAGTCCTGACATCAACATGTATATTCTCCTCAGTGGTCTCGGCTTCTCGGATTTCTTTTTCTACTAGTTCATATAGAATTTGGTTGAACACGTTTGACGATCATGTCCTTTATTCTCATGATCTATGTGTTAGCTGAAATGGTGACGGACACGTTAAGGAGAAAGTAGGCTCTGATCACTGTCAGAGCCCAAAGGGTCAAAAGCTGTGAAATTTAGTTGCAGTTGAAATGAGGCTAAGGTCACTAACGTCTGCAAAGCCTTCCGACAGAATAATGAACATCGTGGTAGGCAACACACAGCCAGTACCCTATGGTATTCTTATAAAATCCTTACTTGTTAAAAAGAGCTATGTCTGGGACCCAGATTTCTCCAGGCGCAAAATGGATAAGTGTGAGACCACCATATTTCCTGGCATCCCATGACAAGAACACGTTGATCCATTTCTGTTAATAAAGCAAAGAAACATCAAAATGTACAAACAATAAGCCTGAGACACTTCATTCCAGCCATGAAATGAAAACCTTAGCAACGATAAACAGGCGCAATCGAGCATTCGTTGAAGCCATTCCCTTCTCCTGGGCTCTTTCGGGTTTAAACCGCTGACCATTAACATTATAGGCACTGAGAAGGAGCACGTTTATAGAAACAGTCACAAATGTGTCGTGTAATCTACCATTTATTACTTTTCATGCAATCCAGTTGCCTGCCTGACTTGACTATCCGAGGTTGTCTAGTAAGTGGCGGGGGATGGGAGAAGGGAACATGAGAGAATAGTGGTGGGAAGTCTGGGCCCACCCGTTCTCCCCCACCATCAATGGTAAGCCAATCTATTCCTGTCCCAGTCTTTTGTGAAGTAACATATAACACGTTGCTAGGTAAAGCCAAGAAGGTTTTTCGAGCAATTTGTGACGGATGAAACATCTTTTCGCTCTTACCTGTATAACCCAAGTATCCAATACTACTATTTGTTCTTGATTGTCCTGTTGAAAAGTGAAAAATTTAGTTCATTCGAGTTCGTCAAATGGAGGTACTAAATACCCTCGGGGGCTACTCCATTATATGGCCTTAATGGGAACGTTCGGCTCGATAGAGTATCGTTTTCAGGGTTTCGTCTTGAACGGGGTATCGATTTCATCACTTTCTCTCTTAAACAAGGCATCGCTACATGACTTAATGGCTTAAACAGGATAAGCTTAGATGTTCAGTTTAAAGAAGCATGCATGATCACAAGCCACCAGTTATTGAGTCTTCCCTTGAGTTTGATAATTACAGCTCATTACATTATTACATTATTCATTTCTAGTCTTAAATAGGGTATGACTTTGAATTAAATGTCTCAGATAGGGAAATCAGAGATTTATGTCTAAGCAGGGTCAGGGTTTGAGCGCCCGGGCCGCACCTCCTTACCCAAGCATCCGGGTAAATACCATATATCGACGAGTATGCTCACAGTTGTTTTGCGAGCGATCTGCGTAGGAGCAGAAGCAATCTCTACAAATACCAAAAAGGTTAAATCTGATCA
>OX419347.1:17564174-17614174 GCA_948470475.1 Galaxea fascicularis
AAGGGGTCCAATTCTGGTACCTAACAGCTAAGTTAGATCAGTGACAGATAAAGTATGATGTCGTCGAAATAACGTAACAGTACAATTAGGCTGACAGTACTGTGGCTCATCAACACACGTTTGAGAATCGATTATTGCAACTCAATGGCTTTTTTTTTATAGTTATCAGAAATTCATCAAGACAACCACGCAACGACGGAAGAGCTATATCCACCCTTTCACAGGATGGTGAGCTGCGCCACTGGAAATTACTACTTCGTTGGCTTTCTTTTCGATTAAATTTACATGGAATGTCCAACAGCACGATTTAAAATTTCCTTATCTCATTGATTAATGTATTAAGCAGGGTGTACCTTATTATTTAACGGGCGAGGCCTTAGCGCTTGAAGTGCGTCATAGTTCTGACCAAATATGAATTTATTATTCGTTTGCCTACATTTTCAATTCAGTACCCTCCACCTGCTATCTTCTCCGCCCTTAATCAGATTAATTAACGGTGATATTCGTTTGATCCTTAATTATTTTACTCCCAATGCTAGAGAGCCTTCTTTGGTAGAAAGCAATGAATGTCTAAACAAATGATAGATCAACTGCTCTGAAGAAAACTGAAATAGAACGTTCATGATATAATAATCAGTTATGATGAATTTTTGGAGAATATTTGCTGTCAAATATTAGGCCCTAAATCAAATGTAAATTTACAACTGATTAATCAATACATATGTTAATATCCGTGACTATAATTACGATCTAGTTTCTCTCCATGAATATTGAAGCTCTACACCTGTTTGGCGCTCTTCGAATTCATGAATCCAAAAGTATGCAATAAATACTACTCAGAGCGGCGACTGGGACTACTTTCCTGTGGTACTGTTAATTTTGTTGAGCAAGATCACAGATGGTCTTTGTATTTAAGTCCTTGTCGCGTCTGTGCATATAAAAATCCTCAAATAGGATCGTTTAGTAACAGCTGCCGAGCCGTACTTTCTCCAGTGTGGCGCTGTTTCATGTCACAGGTGGTAACTTTGCGTAGATCTGGCTCAGTCTACGTGACCATTACAGAGCCAGAGATCAGGGCGACTCGGTGGGTACTATGATGAATGCCAGAGAGAAACGTGCTTCCTCTAATTGCGAAATGGAAGAAAAATTGTTCCATATGTGCGTCACCGAAACGGAACCATCCTCCAGGCAACAGAGCATGATCTTGCTCGGTGACGCAGTCACGGTTGTGGGCGAAGTTCGCGACTCGTCAAGTTCTTCAATTAAACCTTGGCTCTTTTACAGAGTATTTGATGTTGGCAACTCACGTTTAGCCATATGCTGATCATTTAAAACCTCTTTGGTATTCGGTTGAACGACCTTAACGGCGCTAATTTGGGTTTCGACATCGATCCCCACTTCCTTAAATAACATGGTCCATAAGTACGTAGAATATTAATTGTGAAAACGTTTTGAAAGCTTATCTTGAGTCAAGCCAAAAAAGTTACAGAAGAAACTGATCAATTTTGATGGGGGATCACAACTCTAACATTTGTCAAACAAGGCCTGTTTCGGGATAAAAACAAAATTCTTCCGGGAATCGGGAGACTCGGCAATTTTTGTGGGAAATATGACATATTCTGGGACATTGCTGTAAAACAGCGCGATAATAAACGAAATTTGCATTTCGATAGGTTAAAAGTCGGGATAGTCTTCCAAATTTCTACATTTATACATGAAGTGTTGCTCCAGAGAACATTTGGTAGGGCTGTCACCCCCCGTAATTTTTCATTAAGTAATCTGTTATTGTTTGTACAGTCTTGCTTTGAACAACTGGGCGGATTAAATAAAAGCAAAGACAAATATGGTCAAAAATTCTAAACTCTAGTTGCATACACGGCTGATGAATATTACCGAGTTGACCAGAGCCCTGCTTTCTTAGTCTTGGCTTAAACGAGACCTTCTTTAGAGTACTCAAAAGGTGATCTTGTTTTATCTTAACTTGTCCTTTTCAGAAAAATTTAGGTACGCTCATAATATTATTAAGTGATAAAGACAATGTTTACTTTTATCTTATTATTTATTTTATTTTGTAATAAAAACTAACGATAAAAAGTCACGACGTTTCGACCCCTCGGAGGTCATTTTCAAGTGAGAATAAAAGTTTTAACAATTAGCATAAATATGTAAAAACTAGATAAAAATGCGGCGTGCGCCGAAATGTGATAAAATATGTACAAAAGTGTAAAAAGTGCTAAAAATATATGGAGTAATGAACGGTAGCTAGAGAAAAACAATAGACAAAAAATAATAATTACAAGGAATGTTCTAAACAAATAATTTGGCGCGGATAGAGTCACACTGTTTGTTTAGCGATGGTTTCAGTTCTTTTATAAAAAACATTTCAAAAATAAGACAATCAAACTTGTTCTGGCACTTTCTCAGGATTCTAAAACTCTTTGCGATGTTGTTAGGTTCCAATGCATGTTTCTCTCTCAGATGGTCGCCGATGGTTGCCCCTTTGTGCTCTTCAATGCGCTGGTGAAGGTGTCGGCAGGTATATCCGACATAACCTGCGTCGCACAGGTCACACTTGAATTGGTACACAACGCACTGTTGGCTTACAAGGGATGGCTTCTCTTCACGGACCCGGATCTCTTCTTTGATCTTTTTGCTCGTGTAGACAGGGGTAATATCCGCACTGATCTTACGGCTTAGGTCGGCAAGTTGTCTCCGTACGGCGTTCGCAGATTTGTAAGCCAACAGTGCGTTGTGTACCAATTCAAGTGTGACCTGTGCGACGCAGGTTATGTCGGATATACCTGCCGACACCTTCACCAGCGCATTGAAGAGCACAAAGGGGCAACCATCGGCGACCATCTGAGAGAGAAACATGCATTGGAACCTAACAACATCGCAAAGAGTTTTAGAATCCTGAGAAAGTGCCAGAACAAGTTTGATTGTCTTATTTTTGAAATGTTTTTTATAAAAGAACTGAAACCATCGCTAAACAAACAGTGTGACTCTATCCGCGCCAAATTATTTGTTTAGAACATTCCTTGTAATTATTATTTTTTGTCTATTGTTTTTCTCTAGCTACCGTTCATTACTCCATATATTTTTAGCACTTTTTACACTTTTGTACATATTTTATCACATTTCGGCGCACGCCGCATTTTTATCTAGTTTTTACATATTTATGCTAATTGTTAAAACTTTTATTCTCACTTGAAAATGACCTCCGAGGGGTCGAAACGTCGTGACTTTTTATCGTTAGTTTTTATTACAAAATCTATATCAAAAAGACTTCTGCTTAAGTATTTATTTTATCTCTTAGTTAATACGCGCGCTGTGATTGGTCAATTTTGCGGGCAGTATGTATGGGTTATTGACCAAGCGAGAGGTCAAGATGGCTGGATATTGGCCAAGTTCTTTTTTTGCGTGTTTATAGACCGAGACGAAGTCGAGGTCCATAAACTCGCAAAAAAAGAACGAGGCCAATATCCAGCCATCTTGACCGAACAAGCTTGGTCAATAAAGGATTTATTATATGGGATAAGAGCCGGCTTCAGAGAAATTTTTCTTGCGGGACAAAGCGCATAATCCCGAGCGGGCAAGATCGCTCCATCTTGCCCGCTCGGGTAGCCAATCACAGCACGGGATTTGGTTCATCTTGCTCGCTCACGGAGCTACCCATATAATAATCTACTGTACTGCCCGCTAAATTTAAAAGTTTCCCGCGCGGCCGATTAACCTCAGAGATATAAAAATTATCTTACTTACCTCGCTTTACGGATCCTCGTGTTTTCCCGTTGATTAATGGCCCGCGCGCTTCGCGCTCGGGCCATAAGCGAACGGGAAAAAACTCGGTCCGTAACTTACAGTACGATCCTCAAACTCGGTTAGGTATGACTATTAATTACAGCTCGTTCATAACCTTGTTTACGTTAAGTCTTGTATAAATAAGGTATACGACCTGTCAATATATGTTACCAACACTTTCAAAGAATTATCGGTCTACTCTTAACTGTACTTTATTCTTAAGTTGCCGCGCTTGGAAGCTTGCCGTCGCTCTTGTGGGGTCTTGGTTACCTTGTGAAAAAGCAATTCCGTACAAAGACCATGATTTAAATTCACGCAGCGTAACGCAGTCCAACGACCGCAAATAAAGCGGAACAAATATTTTGTTTGAACTGATTCATCTGGAAAAATAATGAGAACTGAAAAAAGCTGGAAGCTTTCCTTATCATAGTAAAAATAAAAAAAAATACTTTTGTAATCACTTTTTATGCATGCATAAAAAAGAAATTCACTCTGTATAGTTGCTTGCTAAAAGTAAAAACCTCGAGTTCCTTTTAATTTCATTTGCTTATCGCCACTCTAAAAACAGATACAGATCCTTTCAATGGCCTGACTAATTTCTGTTTCAAACAGACAGGTGCTTTAGCTGTTTTCTTTAAAAGGACACCCACTTCGATCCTTTTTGCTGTGATAACCCAGTACCAAGCTTTAAAAACAGATAGGAAGCCATTTTAAAATTTGGAAAATTGGAATAAAAACTGAGAAATTTAATTAAATATCTTGCTACAACGTCGAATTGAAAATCAAAATGTGTATTTCACCCTCTTGTTGATTTATGCAATTTTTTTTCAACTAGCGCAGTTTTAATACATACACTATCGTATGATAGCATTATTCCATATGTTTGATACACCTATAATAAGCCACCATAACATACGTCTTAATCTTAAGATTATATCTTTTAGCAGCAACCGTTGTTTTTCGCTTTTTCGATCGAGGATCCTGATCTTAATAAGTAAATATAAATATTAAACAGCCCACTTCAAAGTTTAAGAGTGCAAGGTTTGAATCATGTACGTCCCTGAGAAAATCTCGATTTCTCATTGACAATATTTACATGCATTGAATTTTCCTATCTCCCTCGGCTCTTTCATTTATTTAGAATGAATTTAAGGATGCATGTCTTGGTCTTTGTAACTTACAACGGAAGTACTCTGCCATTGAATTTCGTAAGTAAGGCTTTGTCGATAATTGGCAATTAAAACTTTATGACAGGCGACTAACCATTTGGAACACTCGACTAAAATCCTCCTCTTCATCTAATGAAAAATTTTTAAGTTTTACTTCTTGCCATTCTCTTCTCTTCAGCATTTGTGTGATGGACGAGGAAAGCAAACCCACAAACCATCATTCCCACGAAGAGAAATAAAAATCCAAACACAAACAGGATAACAGTTGTTTGATGATCGATAAATCTGCACGATGCATCGGTGCTCGTTTTATCTTCATTAACGGTGTTGATATTCCATCCATGGCATTGAAATGCAAGAGTCAGGAAAATTATCGCTGGACAAAGAAACAACGTGGTGGTAACCAAAAGGCCACAGACACTCAAGTCGACTTTCTCGTAACATCGCATTTTCAGATTTCTTTTATCTAAGCTTTCTGTTCCAGCTCGAATCCTTCGCGAATTTGAAGTGTTCCTCGCTTAGAATACAGAATTGCTACTAATACTCCCTCCTGATCTTAGTTCAGTGTTTTCAAAGTCGATAATACTGAACTTTTCAGTCTTTTTTTCAGCAAAATGAAGTCCCATTTCTAGTTCACCGCAAAAGTTGCCATTGTCACATCTCTGGGTTTGAATTGCTTTCTCCAGGAGTTTTATAATAGCTCAACCGTTTTATAACGTTCCACTGACAAACTTTTAAAATCATACGGCTGTACTGGAACCAGATCGTAAGAGTCTAGCTTAACATATACGAACATATAATTCTATGCAAATTAATGCGTTGGCATGAGCCTCCATTGCATGCTAGTCCCAGTTCGACCCAGATCGCTAGGAAGGTTGAGCCTGAAGAGTACAATTCTGTAATTTCGTCAGTTGACCGCGCAACACATTTTCTGGGATCATTTTCCCCAAAGATTACTTATAATGATAATACTTTGGTTAGTGCTAGTATAGTGCAATAAATGCTTTTAAAACTAAATGGAAAATGGGCCAAATGTTTTGGTTGTTTTCTCAATTTACGTGTTGGTCGTTCTATCAACAGATCACGAACTGGTGGCGAGATGGGGAGATGATCTATTATGAGACCAAAAACATGGCGTAAATATCCCGAACGATACATAACGCTGTATCTACGTATTCGCCCCATGTGAGGTAATCCGGATTCCGGAATCCAAGAAATTTTCGCTTGTAGAATCCGAAATCCTGAGCTCTGGGATCTGGAATCCAGTTCTCGGAATTCGGAATCCCGCCAAAGATTGGATCTGGAATCCAAGTTGCTGAAAATTCACTCAGATCGGGTTGATTGGAATCCGGAATCCAGTACCTGGAATTCGAAATCCACAGCATGGAATCCAGAATCCAAGACTATCTCGGATTATCTTACATGGGGCGGACATATGCTCCGCAAACGAGGAAACACTGCCGTGGGAACACTGCTTTCCCCGTTTGCGCGCACACGCAACATTTGTTGCGGAAGTAAAAGTGTTACTGAATGTTTTCAGAAATATTTTGCTTCCTCGGCAGATGTTTCCTCGTTTACGCATCAAGAAAGCAAAACAATTTCTTTTTGCTCCTGCTTGTTTGCGCACCCAAGAAATATTTCGGAAAACAATGTTTCCTGGTTTGCGGGAGCCTTTAGTGTTGCTAGTGGGTTTTTAAATTTACTTATGTATGTTTTTCTAATCATGGAGGACCTGGTAATGCATGATAAAACACGTTGATTTTATCATTTGACCGTGGTTAATGACTCGCAATCAGAATGATTTATTACTTTTAATTATTTTTTATGGAAACCATCTCTTGATTTCAAGCATCGATAAGCACATGATTATTGCTTACGTCTTTTAACTATGATATTTGGGTACATTTGTTTGCATTTACGGGCACTAAAACACAAGAAATATACATATTTGAACGATAAGCTTTCACCGTCGTCAACAATAGCCTCTTAAATCATACAAGAACCTGACGTTGTAGGGCGACATTAAAAGAAATATTTTTGGACTTCGTAATTAGAAGTATGGAATTCAAAGTGAGCCATTAGTTTGTATAAACATTGTCAAATTTGGCGTCGTTCTGTGTTACAATTCACAAATAATAATAGGTATCCTAGATCAATAGTTACTGTAAAAATACTCTTCCATGTACAGATGAAAGCGAATCAACTGACACACATCACTTATGTCAGAAGACATTATCACTCCAATGCGTTTTCGTTTCGACTGTATTGTATCTCGCGCAACCTACATCAAATACGAAAAGATTACCAGATTGTGAACTTGAAACTTGAAGCGGAAAACCACATATGAAGGAAGTCCTCGCGCGAGAGCTTTACACTCACTCGCTAACTCTACTATGAACTGAAATAAGCAACAACACTGAAACTAAATATGATTCCGGGAAGAAGGATGAGATATTTTGCACTGAAAGCTTGTCGATATTGTAAAACAAATTTACAATTAAGTTAAACTGAGTAACTGTGTACAAAATGCCATGGCCCTTACCGAAAACGTCCTTTCTTAAAACCTCCGCTGAATATTAAACTATTGTAATATAAGAGCTACAAATCATATAATCCGCTATATATATATATTTTTTTTTTGTTTTGTTTTTGTGATGATTGCGTCATTTCGCGGTATCCTATCGGTAACTTGCGAAATTTGCAAACATTTAAATTTGTTTATAATGATATTAGGCTCAAAACAACAACAAATCCTCGCCCGATGAAGAAAACAGAAATTGAAAGGCGAAATGATACGAAAATAAATCGAATAATATATTTCAAATTAATTCCTACAAGTGAAGCCCTTGCAACTCAAGATAGAGGTAGAGACCTCCCAATAAACTGTAATAACATTTTCTCCCGCATAAGCCGGATTAGATTAAGTCGTCCAAAGTTAAAACTCGATAGCCATTTAGCGCAAGCGTATCATGGCGAGATTGAACTGTCCGCTTGTTTTGAACTCTATCAACAGTGCCGGCGCTCATACTTTTTATTTAATAAACGACTCTATGATGTTGTGAGTTTGAAACTTCAGATTGAAAGTGTCCAGTGACACAAAACAGTTTCTCAATTCTGTCACACATTACATATTTCTGAACTTGTCAACGATCCATTTCTTTCCAGGTTTGAATGCCTCGAGCTTAAGTACACAACGAGAGTGAATCCCATTGTGGCTAAAGCAGACAGTAGAAAAACAAAACCACTTCCTATTAAGACATACGAGAGCTCTTCGTCAACACTATGACAGTAAGACTTTCGGATGATATCCTTGCTTGGGCTGAACAACCTTGAACAGCGAAATCCAATGTTTAAAAATATAAAACTCGGCGCTAAAAATAGCAGAGAGGCAAGCCCTGGACCACAAACTGCTAAATTTACCATACAGACAGCAACAATCTCTGTGTGATTCCCGTGGTACGATCAGCTTCAAGCGTTCATAAATTTTGCTTTCTGTCCTTTAAAATTTCAACGCGAGCTAGAGAACACGATGTATGTACATTTTAACTTCCGGAAGTTGCTTCTGTCGGGCAGAATCTTTCTCCAACAAGTTGCTTTGGATTCCTATATCAATCCATTTCCTCGTCTGCAGTGTAGTAACATAAGATCAGATGACGAGCTGAGATCTTCTTTAAATGCACCTGCAGATTACTGAGTGTTGCTACAATAATGAACCCAAATAATTAGAAAAAGTGTGAATGCAGATCAATTTCTGCCACAGATTGTAAATTAGGACATCAGAGGGACCCCAAAAAGCTGTTGATTACATAAAATCCGAGCAACCAACGTCCGGGGCGGTCTCACACACAGGTTCAAAGTGATTAAAAATTAAAATAAAATTGTTGCCTTGGTTGCTTTATTTTCTTATTATTTGAAGAAGATGGAGCGATATTTCTCTCGCCAAGAGGGCGTCAGTTATTGCATTTAAGTCGCTCTAGGCCGACTGGTCTCTTTCCCGACATATATGCTCTTTCTACTAAGCGCGCGCTAAAGTAGGGTCAATAAAACAACTTAAGTGCCGCCAGTAAGAAGTAATTCAAAATAACTCTGTGGTTGATTAATCTCAAATTCACTTTCAATAGATCACGAAGATCCTTCTTTGAAAAGTACGCAATAACATAAAGCATACAGCACACTCCATATTAGTTTAAATCCAAGCAATTAAGTTTCTGAATCGAAATCCAATTTTATATCGCGTTCGTCTCTGACACAGTTTTGCAGTTATTCTGACAAATACGATATATTTTCATCTGAATCGAGAGTCATATATTATTTACATGAATTCAAATTGACCGCTAAAGGTTTCAGTCATTGGAAACGTTACGGTAGAAACACCTGGCTCGATTCACACTAATCTTCTTTTTCAAAACAAGCTTTAAGCAAAATTGCAGCCCAACAAAAATCTGTATAGTGAGTAGGTTTTTCTGAAATCCAGGCCAGTAACGGTCTTGGAAACATTGAAAATCTTTGAATCAGCAAATCATCTTCACACTGAATCTCAAAACGAAATGCTCACCGTGCACATTCTGCTTGCCATTCTGCTTGCTATTCAATGATCGATCACTGACACATTGAGTTGTTCATTAAAATGGTCTAGCTTCGAGGTGGTTCTACTTTTTAAGTCTCTGGATGAAACCATAAGGCTCAGGGTTTTTTTTACACTATTGAGCAATAGTTTTGCGTCATTTGGGCGTCTACTGCAGGGTGTTATGTTCAGTGGGAAAAACTGAAGTCTTTTCAAACTTGTCAGAGTAAGAAAGATTACTGGCACATTCCTAATTTCAAGCATTATTCTTGTTTTAAGAATTTTGCAAAGTGTAATTAAAAATTTTCTTCACCCCTTATAAAAATATCATGGCCTTGAAAAGCTTTATGAATAAAGTTGACTGTCAGTAATGAGACGTTCTCCGACAAACAAAAGAGGTGTATTTAAAGCAAGATTGATTTACAGTCTGAAAGATTCCAAGAATAACCATATTTATCATATGTATGTATATATATAGGATTTGAATCTGTTAATGTATTTTCCTGATTATGCATGTTTCCAATACAAAACAATAATTTTAAATTGCAAAAAAAGAAATATACACGAAACAACAAAAATCAAGACTCGGCTTACAACAAATATCAAATTAGTTTTCAAGATATTTAGGTTTCAAAAACACTCACCCGCAGAAGTTAAAATTAAAACGATTAATTAGATTTACCTACTCCCGGCCCCTTAGGCGATTTGTCTGAATCAGAATTTAAATCTTGTGCAGTAGATTGTTTCTTGTTTTGACTCCTGTTGCTTTTCCGAAAAGATTATTTAATGAGGTTACAGCGTCAGTCGACGTGACCTTTGTTGGTTATACTTTATAGCTTGGCTTCAGCATCTTTACTCTCCTTAGCCCAAGCTACATTAGTGTAAACTACCTTGATCTTTTTTTCCGCTTCACATAAAAGTGCCGACGACCACGAGAACGCGAACACAACGATGCGACTACAACGATGATCGAACGAAAACGACGACAGTGATAACGACGACTTCAATGACGAGAAATAACGAAGGCGACTATGTCAACAACGAGAACTAACGAACATGACGATGTCAACGGCGGGAAAAAACGCCGACGACGATTTCAACAATGACAATGGTGAAGACAAATGCGAAGAAGTCGACGAAAATGACGACGATGACAGCCACGAAACCGATGACAACCAACAACCGACAAAGTAGATTACAGGTCAGTGATGCTTCCGTTGTTTGGGTACTTTTGGTCCTACAGTTCAGTTTTGACGCCGATTTGTCACAGTATTTCCATAACTTGTCCATTTTTGACAAGGTGTTGCCTATGTTGTTTCTTTTTTTGTCTGGTTTCAGGTGTACCGGTTCATCTCTTCGGACCACTGTAATTAATTAATTATGGCACTATTAGCAAGTATTGTGCTTTAGTCATATCTAACAAGGGATTATGCTTTCATGCACTTTAACCGGCCGCTTAAGTCTACAGGTAACGGATGTGCTCTTCTTCTGATATTTCCTTAACGTAACTCTTTTGTTCTTGGTATACCTGTGGTTCACGAGTGCAATCGAGGCTTTTGTTGTACCCCGGTCGCCAAGTAAACAGGGAAACAAGATGGCGGAGAAATTTCGTACATTTTCGGGTTACTAACATTGTTTTGTAAGGTAATTTGAAGAAAAGCTGCTTTGAAGCAACTTCTAAGTTAAAAAGAAATGTTTCACTGAGCTTCTTTTACCTAGACGACCTAAGGAGTATTACAAAAATTAATAGTTCGAGATTTCGAGATCAGTTTGAGCTGGCAATCTGACAACTGACACAGCTGTAGCCAGCTTAGCAAAAACTGACTGGGGATGGGGACCAGCGCCTCTGCAAATAGACGAGGATCGGTTTTGATTAGTCCCAGAGCTGAAGCCATGACAAAGATGAACGAGAATGGGGTAGGTGTATGAGTTGTTTCTTTTCAAATGGGAAGATCAACAGCTTTCATCTGAATTTAACTTGAATAATTTCACTGCAGAAGTTAGAAGAACTTTGAATTGCACAGCATGACGCAAACTACTTCTAAGTAGTTTTTATTTGACCGGTCCAACTAGAACACGATACAAAAATTACGAACCGTGGGGCAAAGCGTTGCTCACATGTACTTGCTTTTATTTAAATGGCATGTACAGTATGTTGGCCAAATTAATTTCAGATAATCGAAAACAGCTTTATTCTACATAGCTGTGTAAAACTGTAACAGAAAAACAGTTGCCAATGCTATATCTTGTTTTGGAACCATCATAGTGTGGAGGAGGATGGGGCTCAACTGTTGAACCTATAATTTATGCTTTTGAAATTTTTATACATATCCCAGATTATCTTTTCTTCGCTAAATCCAAAGGCAGTTTAATAGTGATATTGACACTTTAATAGTGATGATGACAACTATTATAACAGCAGTAATGATGATGATGATGATGACAGTAATGATGGTGATGATTGTGATTCTGACATGCCACTGGTGTTAATTCATCCTAGTTGTTGTGTGTGTTGTACTTGCCAGATGAGAAAATCCATTGTTTAAATTAAGAATAAGGGTAATAACTGGTGATAGATTAATGTTGTTCACTTTGTTTATAGCACCTGATGTTGGATTCTCCAGCCTTGATTGACCTTGGTCATGGTACAGTACGCTATCGTCATCCTGATGAAAAGAGGGAACAGGACAACACTGAAGTCAAAACAGGGTACTTTTACCATCCTCGGCTGGATGACTTTAGTGAAGGTAGAGATGATAACCTTTGTGCAAGAAATTTCTTTGCTTGAAAATTTCAAGCAAAGAAACAAAGAAATTACTGTTCGTCCTCAGTGTCGACATTGAATCCATCTCCTCTTCCGCTGCCGTTTCTTGTGAGTAGACTGCTTCAAAACTGACCATTCAGAATTGCCCATTCCCATGCTTGGTAAACAAACTCGTAACACGACACAGTATTAAAATTTGCGATCCCAGAGTTGAAATTTGCCATCTCAAAATTGTTTTCGACGTCTTCGACTTCTGCAACAATATGGAGCTACACCCTAAATTTTAATTTCCAGCAGGATGAGAAGTGTGTGTGTGTGTTGGGGCAGGGGAGGGGTGCAAACCAAAAAAGCCCCCCCATGGAGGGGGGGTGGGTATGGATATTTTCAGGAACCATACAACATGCTCCCAACCACATTTTGCCATTTTTCTGCATGACTAAAATGTTTAAAACTGTTTTTATTAAAAATTTATAGCCCTATATTTCATTTCCTTTAGTGACTGTTTTAATTTTTAACATTGTTAAATGGTGTATTTACATTGAAGATGCCGAAGTTCGACCAGAAGACGGTTTTAAATTTCACTACGTGTTCAAAGGACCAAAAAAGGATGGGAAACAGAAGAGATTGTACTATGTGTATGGGACACGCATGTCAGACAAAGATGAAGGAATAAAACAAGAACCATACAGGCCTGTAGGGAGAGGTTATAACTGGCCTGAATCATACAGAAAGGCTAATAATCTATACTATGACCTGACATTTCCAGAGCAAGGTTAGAGTTTTAATTATGTGGTTAAAAGTGCTTCAAGACTACCTGAAATTGAGAGTGATAAAATAAAAGTATATGATGTGGTGGAGAATATACATCATTGCACATGCTTACATTAAGGTTTAAGAGTTAATGACACCTTTTTTCTGTGTATTAGCTGAAGAGGACTTTTGTGATAGTGACAGTGTAATGACTGGAGTAGACTCACCTGAACTGGCTGAAACTTCTGCTGATAAGGATAACTTGAGGTGTGTGTACCTTAAATTAAAATCCCTCAACATACTCTATCAACAGTAAAAACATGTTTTTGTTGACAAATGCTTGCTCATTAAAAGTACCATAGGGTGCTTTTCATCTGAGTGCAGAGTGGTATTTGGTTTTGCTTAGGTTTTGCATTGCTTTGCCCTTTGATTGGCCACCAAATCTTATGCAACTTTTTTGACCACTAAGAGGTATTATTATACATTGGTGTCACCAGCTCGATTTTGATTGGCTATAAGCACGCAGCTAATTCTTGCTAGCTCTGTTTCTCTCACGTCATACCTACAGACAATAGTTTTATGCATGCAGAAGTGACGTCAACTAATACACTAACCAGCAGTTTGATCAGTTTTGTTATGGCGGAGTCACCAGTGCAGCTCAGGAATATGCATAATAAAACAATTATTGGATTCGGTTTTCGCATGATAGCGATAATAAATATTATCAAGGCCTCAGTTTGTGTTATCCACCTCAGCCTTCGGCTTCGGCAGATAACACAAATTTTGGCCTTAATAATTATCGCTATCATGCGAAAACCGAATCCAATAATTGTTAAAAATCAAACCCAATCTACACTGTATGTATCTGGAGAACTTCACCTCGAACTCATGCGAATACAGACAAGAAGCTCTGGGAATGAGTCTGTGCTAGTTGAATGCACTTAACTGATCTAGGATTAATTCAAGTAAATTTAAAACTCTGAGCTCTTTCTTCCTTTTCCCTTCTCATAAATCTAAGGATTGTCTTGGGCGAAGTAGAAACTGTGGATTCTCTGAAGATGAGGATGGCTTTACGTCTCTTAATACCAGCTGTCAACTTACACATTGTTCACAACAAAAAGGAACTCAGGTAATTCTAATGATAATAATGATCATACCAAACAGATTTAGTTGACTTTGGTGGTTCTTCAAGAAAGTATGGTGTTAAAAACCAAACAGATTTCATTGACTTCAGTGGTTTTTGAACAAAGTGTGGTGGTTAAAGTGTATATGACACCAAATTTTTCATAACCTAGTTCGAAAGAGCTTTCAAAATGATGAAGAACGGCGTTTATTTTATTGTAATAGCACTCTTGGTTGCCGAGTTATTCAAGATTTTGATTTATGCAAATTAGGCAACTTGTGACGTCATAAGGTTGACACAAAATAAAGTAAAATCACAAAAAATGGAATATCTCTGAAGACTTTTGCTGTATAGAACTGAAACTTTTCACAGTTGTTATACTCATCACAAAGTTCCAGGATAAGCTCCAATTTGACATTTCCATGGCAACACAATGGGCTCCAGGCCCTCTCTGTCCAAAGGATAAAATCAGAGTTTCTCTCCTGAAGAAGAGCTGTTTGCTCTGTATGTTCAGTCAGTGGGTGTGAGCGAATATGGAATTAACACAGCACAAGTATAAGAAAGTCTGTTAAACTCTGGAGCAACAAATAAGGCATTTTTCATTTTTGGAATGTAGAGGTCTGGTAACAAGTAAGTTGCCATGGTGACCTCATAACCACTATAACAAATGTGCAGTTCTGGCAGCACATCAACCCTGCAAAATTTTAACCCTGTAGACTTAGTATTTGCAGAGATATTCCATATTTTGTGATTTTACTTCATTTTGTGTCAACCTTATGACATCACAAGTTGCCTAATTTACATAAATCAAAATCTCGAATAACTTGGCAACCAAGAGTGCTATCACAATAAAATAAAACGCCGTTCTTCATCATTTTGAAAGCTCTTTCGAACTAGGTAATGAAAAATTTGGTGTCATATACACTTTAAAACAAAAGAGATTAATTTTGTTGACTGTGGTGGTTATTGAAGAAAGTATGGTGTTGAAAACTAAACGTATGATGTTGATGTTGGTGGTTGGTTAAAAATAGGATGGTTGTTGAAACCGAGCAGGTTTTCTGGATTTTAGTGGTTATAAAGTAGGAGAAAAGCGTACTAATTAAATCTAATAATTCTCTAAAGAGTCCTGAAAGTCAAAATATTTGGTCAGGGTTTGTTTTTAGAAGTATGGGCTTTCCATAGCAGCTTATCATCTAACATTCACATTTCCTTTCACAGGCCTGAAGATGTTGTGGGAGACTTACGAACACCTGAACAAGGGAACTGGAAAACCTTTCCTGTTCTGCTTCATTTGACTTAGCACCTCTGCAGTGGCATTATGAATATGTACCCTAAATTTCCAGCACCCAAGTAACTTGTGGGCTCATACTGTATTACCACTGTCAGCTAATGTGAGATTATTTATTTTGTCAATGATACTGTTCTATGAAAGTAGAAAAGGGAACTTGAATTGAAGCAATTTAATGGCATTGCCTTTGAAGTAGTTATTTTTAAACTATATGGTATTTGTGAACTAGTGTAGTATCATAATTATGATACTACACAAGTAGTAATACATAATTATTATGTATTGTACTTTAGGTTTCTCTCCCAGCTTGCACTGCAACATTCATTAAGCAGTTGTAACCACAGAAACACCAAGAAAAGAAAAGTGAGTAATGCTATACTGAACAATTCCATTCACCCCAGCCATATTCAGTTTTTCATTTATAGCTGATCAACATTTTGGTCACCACTTAGTAACGTAAACATACATAAAGTGGTACAATGAAGTAGCATAATAATTATTGCAACACCTTTTTGTTTTTAATACAACATATACTTTACAATCTTATAGTCAGACATTAACAGTACAGAATTTTAGCCTTTTTCTTAAAATAATATCTATAATTTACTAAGGTATGAAAAAACGCACTGAGTGCATTGTTGAGTTATATAAGCATGCAGGAATTTTTAAGAACACAAGAGAAGTGCCTAGAGAAGCACGAGCCGAAGGCGAGTTCTTCTGGCACTTCTCAAGTGTTCTTAAAAATTCCCGAGTGCTTATATAACTCAATAATGTACGAGGAACAAGTTTTTTATTTCTTTTATAAAATGTCCCGGAGATTTAAGTGAGCTTTCATACCTATTTGCTCGCGCACAAGCTTGTGACAGAGGCAGCGTGCATTATAACTCAACAGTGCATGCGTGTGACGTAGAGCGTGTACTTTATCGGAGATATAATGAACTCGATTCGACCAATCACAGCGCGCGTAACTCTTCCAACATTTTATAATCATTAATAAAAGCTTAATAAACCATTTTCTTTTTTTCAAACTAATGTTCTAAGTCACTGATGTGCTAAACATACAGGTTTTTTCTGCTTTCAGTATTAGTGTTCAATGTGGCATTTCTTGTGTCTATCTATAAGTCGCACCTATGTGATATGCCTTTGAATTTCACAACTAAAAAGAAATCTACCATTGTGGTTCCAATGACTTCAGCTCCACATAGAATATGTAGTTGTAAATATTAAGAGAAACTTTTCATCTTTAATTCAAATGTAGTTTGGATTAAATGATGGTAATGAAGGTACCATTAACTGCCATATCACCAAGTGCATGTATGACAGGATTCATGGTAGCTATCTGGAGAATTCTCCTAAGAGCCTTGCAGTAAATGGCACCTCTCTTGGACCGTGTGAGGGTGATTGGGACAGAACTGGGGTATTTCTTCTACTACCAGACAGTAATGGGGAGATCTCACTCACTGGAATCTTGACAGATCCAGAAAATGAGTTTATTGTCAAAGTTCTGTTTCGTTCTTGGAGGTCATCATTGTTTGGTGGGCTTGCGGAGTGTCGTAGACTCAAAATATGGCTACAGAATGATGCAAACTGTCTGTGCTGTCCATAAACTAAACAATTTAAGATTCCTTGCAGTGGGTTTACTGATGCCTGTCGGAAAAAAAAAACAAATTTAAAGAAAACAAAGCAACCAGTCATTGAACACGCTTTTTCTTTAAACCTGTCTTAAGTTGATTTGGATCATGAATTTGTTGAAAATATGAATAAATTCATGGTTTCAATCAAAGAAAGTGAAATATTGCATACAGGCATCAAAAGCAAATGCTTTAGAGTCTAATTCGCTTTGGCCAAAGGACCCAGAGAAAGCAAAGGAATATAAAAGAAGATAAAGATATCCCTTCCCTGTGTAGATGGCACATAACAATCAATACACTTGGTTTTACTTTTTTGTGCTGCCATTCCAGTTACAGTTATCCTAATTTCGGGTGACAAAAAATAGTTTACTAATTACTATTACCTCTAACATCCAGAGACCAAAGTGATCTTTATCTTGATGGAATGTCTTCCTTTTTATAATGTACTTAGCAATGTCATGAAATCCATCAAAAAAGTTTGCTAACCAGCTGAAAAATAACATGCAACACATCCCTGAAAACCCTGGGTGACATAATCACAAAATTCTGATGGGAAATGTTGAAGAGGGTGGGTGGGGGGTCTCAGTTGGTCACAGTCATCCACAAAGGAAAGAAGATGTAAGACTGGTCTGCAAATAGCGAAACTGGATAAGGCAGTCCAGTCTACATAACTGCATAATCTAAACAAATTTATATTTTTCACTTTCTTTTTGTTTGATATAAATTAACGAACAAAAGAAGGAAGAACAGGTTACGTGAACAAAGAGATGGACATAGGGGTTACTTTTTCATTTGATTACTTATCATGTCCACTTCAACATAGGAGTCATTAGTTTGAAGGATATCAAATAACTTTCTTTTTTCGTGTATTTTCAAAAGCAGAGACAATTGCTCACCAGAATGCAAAGACAGATAAAATCAAACAAAATCTTCTCCTGACAGACTTTTGCATCATTCTTTCAACATCTGTGAACTGGCCACTTCTTTTTAAGTTCTGAGAAACTAAAACAAAAGTAGATGTTAAACTTCTTTCTGTATTGGTCAACAATAATAATTACACCATAGATAAAATTCTTGAATCTGATTGGCTATCACCTCACCACACTTTAATGCATGCTCTGAGATAAACACTGTGGACTTTGTACTGCACTTGGAGATGGCTTCTTTGGAGGTGGCTTCTTTAAATTATTGAGGACTGGGATTTGATACATTTTGTGTGTGACTTCAGCCAAAAGCTCACAGAAATAAGTCAAAACCAATCTAAAACTACAGGCCTTCAAATTATTAAATAAGCTTATTCCTGATTATGTCATAATCGGTCAAAGCAAATTTTGAACAAATTTGGATTTTAAGGCTAAATCCATTAGTGTTTTTTTTTTTTTGTACCTTGAGCAAATCAAATTTACTCTTCCTCCTCCTCACAGCCTTTCCAACATAACCCCACCTGCCCACTTGATCACCCTCGGTCCTTAATTTAGGTATTAAAAAAAACATCTATAGTGCAGTTGCACCTTTTTTGTATGCTTTCCAGTAGATGAAAGGAAGAGAGAACATTACCAACAGCAATGGCACATAGCAAACCAAATAATGAAGAAGACTTATGGGACCTGGTGGTGAACATCTGAAATGGATTTCAAAATGAGTAATCAACACCAAAACTTTTTTTTTTAAATATGCCTTTTAAGGGCCTGATTACATGAGCCGGGCTGGCCCGGTTAGCCGGGCTGCTTCAGTGTGGGCTGGCCCAGTTGTCATGTAATCGCGAAGTTGATTTTTGTTGCGTTTAACAAACATGCCGAGATCCCGGCAAACTCAAACCAGCCCGGTTAACCGGGCCAGCCTGGCTCATGTAATCAGGCCCTAAGCCTGATGTCAACAACCATATCCCCCCCCCCTGTGTTTTTAGGGGAGTAGGGTTGGCACAGTGGTGAGAGCACTCACCTTCCACCAATGTGTCCCAGGTTTGATTCCCGCACTTGGTGTTATAAGTGGGGTGAGTTTGTTGGTTCTCTACTCTGCTCTGAGAGGTTTTTCTCTCGGGTACTCCAGTTTTCCCCTCTCTCCAAAAACCAACATTTGATTTGATTTCATTTGATTTGAGAATTGTAAAGATTTTGAATTGTAAAGCTTATGATTGTAAGGCACATTTGTGCCAAAAACAAGTAATAAATTATTGTTATTATTAATAATTATTATTTATACCAATGGAGGAATGTTTAAAAATTCTACCATTTCCTAGCAGCCATTTACTTTCCTCCTTTGGCCTAAACGTTTTACTCTTGGTAAAACTGTACTGAGAATTTAACTAATAAATGCTTATCATACATGTCAGTGGGCACCCCTCAGACTTTTTGTGCTGCTCTTTTGAATTTCTTCATGAAAAAGGCAGGTTCCAATTTATCAGGGTACATGAGTGTGTTATGGTTTAAATGTTTTCCTGGTTGAAATTTTGTTTTCATTTCAAGTGATTCTTATGGTATGATTATGATAATAAATTTGACACAGGAAAATAAAAATTAAACTGGTTCAAAATTTTTGAAACCACAACAATTGCTATTGTCTGGGTAACAATAAGCCTGATGATAAAAAATACAATGGAGTCTATTTTTCTGATTCTTACTTCTTGGTATCACTTGTATAACCAGTATACTGCACACAAGCAACAAGCCAAGCAGCTACAGGCCAGGATAGCACATGATAGATTTGACTGCGAATCCTGAAAAAAAACATGGATCACTCTCCAGCAGGCAACTTATAACACTGTGTTTAAACAGCAATCCTCTATTTTAAACAAAAATTATTAATTCTGAATGATAAATTAAAGACCTCGATTTCATTTGCCAAAATGTTGCTTATAAAAAAGACCACATCTGTCAAATCCACACAATTAGGAAATCTTTCTCAGTTCTAATACTCAAACATGGCGAGAATGTCCTCCTGGATTTTTTGGTTGTTTTTTGGTTTGTTCAAAAGTAACTTCAATTCAGTAAAGAAACATTGCTCTGTTTTTATTTTTCTACTGGTGTCTGCTTTGGGTTTTTTTATTATTTATATTTAAAGCTTTTTGTCACAGCAGTTACATGAAAACACCACACAAAGCAAATTAAATGTAAGCTTATCAATAAATATTTTATAATAATGATCACAAAAACATCATTAGTAAAAAGGCATCCTGTAATTACCTTGACTGTAGATTATGAACTTTGAGACAAATATCAACTGAATAAAACAGTGTCCACATATAAGAGGCAATGTATGAGAACATGGTGAAAGACTGAAATGAAACAAAAAAAACACAGTGACAAGTGACAGAAAATAATTATCCAAACCTCATACCCACCCCACAGAAGGTCAATGGAAATTCCTAGGGGAGATGGTAAAAGGAAAAGCTTTTAAAGAAACATGGAGCCAAATTGAAATTTCCAGAGGGGTGGGCCTAGGGTGCAAACCAAAAAACCTTCAGTGGGGATTATCCAGGATATTTTCTGGAAGCACGCATTTAGTGGTCGGGTTGTGCAATGTGAAGGGTTTTGTATCAATAGTAATGAGTTTAATAATATGTCAGATAATTGGGCTTTATATCACAAAGTTTGGATTCTGAATTAGGCTTTCCTGTGAGGAATCCTCTGTAGGATCCAGTACCTTTTTCATGCACAGCATTCTGTGTACACCAGTGCTATCTATGATCCAACCTGTCCTTAGTATTTGTAATCTTATGATGTTCCATGTGAACTAACCCTATAAAAGCTGATAATTACCTCTATAGGCATACCAATCCACACATAAGACATGTGAAAAGGTCTCAAATGACCATCCTTGTCTCTTTTAGCAGGTTCAAAATTAAGAAACAAAATTGACATGGCTATTGCACCTGGAAAATAATATAAACATTGACTTTTAGAGATTGATTTTGACACTAAAACCTGTCAGTTAAAATGTGTGGTCCCAGAAAATCGATACCTCCCCCACAGAGGGCTAATTGGTTTACAACCCCACCCCTCCAGAATTTTAAATTTAGCTCCATATGTTTACTTAAAAACTTTTGCTTTTGCCACCCCCCTCCCCCTTGGAATTTCCATTGAACTATGGAAGGTATGGATATTCCTTGGAAATGCACAATACAGTATACCCTTCCCAATTTTAGACAGTGGCCAGGTAGCCAAAATCTATCAACACATTATCCTGGAAAGAGAACCTCAAGGACAATGAAAGGGCCAACTTTGTGAGTGGTGTGTTGCTAAAAGCAAAAATATTTAACAGGCATTTGTATGCTGTAAAATTAGGGGGTTAGTTATTATACTCGCCCACAGCCTCCCATTACAGTATACAAAGTTTGCCACTTTTGAGTCACTCTCCCCAGCAGTGTTGATAGATTTCTGCTTCAAAACCATATCAAAAGGTGAAATTAAAGTACATGCAAGGTTCTATTGTTTAAATGACAAAGAAACGGAAAGATTTCTGAGAACCCCATACCGTAATTATACATGCATCACTGTCACACTGACCTTGTTCCAGATATGAATGCACGTATAATTAATATATGGGACTGTGTAGAAATCTTGCAAAGATAGCCGTTAAATAGTAAAAGAAGCAAGGAGAAAATGTAATAGTAACCCTGTATATCAAGATCATGTGAAATGTATGAATCGGAAAAAATTAATAAACCGAGAACGCGGGATTGAATCCTCCACCTGTCGTTACTTATTCATCTCTGAACGTGTTAAACGTGATAAACTTCTCTGGCATTAATTCGTAAGTGAAGAGAATACACTGAGACAAAGACACTCATTTCAGACAATTAATTTATTTATATACCCTCTTGAAATCGCGAGCCGTACGAGCAATTAACAATGAGACATGTAATCAATAAGCTTAATAGCACCAAACACTACATGTACTAGCTATCGAAAACATGTGTTTTAGGTCAAAGTGACAAGATCGATTATATTTGTGTTCAATTTCCATCGAATGCCACCTACGAATAACACTGATTAACAAAAAGGACATGTATTTTGTTGATTTTTCATCAGTTTCGATCTTATTTTCAAATCTTATGATTTTTGTTCGCGATCGATAAGCGTAATAAGATAATTAAACAATAACAAAATTAGGGAGTATAGTAATTAACACAAAGCTGTTTGTGTATTAATTAAGTTAACTTACCTAAACATGTGAATAAATCAGCTAAGGCGAGCGAGAATACCACATGTGGAGTGGGAGACAAAACTCCTCTGATCTCCGTTTCTCGCAATTTTTTGTACCAGTTGACAAGTTGAACAATAGCTCCAAAGGAGGATATCGTTGCCGTGGAGATACATACAGTACTAAAAACGACCCGTTTAGGCACATCTATCTCTTCTTTTCCTATACAGTAGATTGAGCTTCCACGAAGGAACGCCATGACGCAATTTTTTCTGATTCTGGGGGATGGGGTTGGGTTACCGAGCAGACAAGGAATCTGGGTTCTACGCCTCCGAAATTTCGCAATGCGGAAGTAAATGATTTCAAGAAAAAATCTATTGAACTATTTATTTCAGACAATGAAGAACTCACAATTTTCGAGGAACTCGCATACTGACCTTTAACATTTTCTGCAAGTTATTGGAATCTACCAGGAGCCCATAAATATGGGCTCCTGAATCTACTTATCTTTCCTATTTTCTTAGTCCTCGGTCAGTATGAATTAAAAATTCAAAGCTTAAAACCACTTTCAAAGCAGTTACACCAAACAGCTGCAGTAAAATGGGTGGGTAATATATCACTGGCTTAAACCCCGGTAAAACTACCAAGATGCTGACTTATGACTTATTAAAAACAAACAAGTTTCAATATCGCATTATAATTTTAACTAGTTTCATCTGTTCAGTCTGAATGACGATGGCCTGATTTTTACGGTTACGGCTTTATAACGCTTCTTGCTAGAAGAATCAATCGATTATAGTTATTAGAGCGATTTTCTGATCAAGTGTTCCAACAGAGTAATTACTCTAGCCAGTCACAACACACGTAAACAGCGCAGCGAGCCAATCAGGGTTGAAATACATGTAGCGTGGGAAAATGCGTTCTTGGAAGTCATGATTGGTTTTGCTGTGGCTTTTCATTGGTTAAGAAACTAGCTCGAGTTTTGTTAATCAGAAACAGCGATAAGTAGAACAAAACGAGATCAAGTGTGAAACGCTCTATGAGGCCATTACAGACGCGCGTTCGTTATGGCAACCTGAAATGTTCCTCAACCACAAGTAAGAAATTGTTTTGAAAGATTAAAAGTAAGTGACGAAATATTTATTCTCCATATTTATTTAATGTTCGGCTAGCACGGTTGTCCGCACAATTGCTTCAGTAACGCGATAAGGATCGCAATTGGAAGATGGCCGTCTGTCCTCAAGGTAGCCCTTGCTGTCTTGAGCGCAATGCCGTGGAATACGCACGCTTGCTCCTCGGTTTGCCACTCCGTGCGAGAAGTTGTGGATTGATGAGGTTTCGTGGTGTCCAGTCAATCGCCGTTTGTTATCTTCTCCTTCGTTTGGGTCGTACATTCTGATGTGATAGTTGTGTCTGTTTGACAACTTTTCGATGGCCTCATAGATGTACTTTATGCCTCCTTCTTCTCTCATTGCCTGGGTACTGCAAGTTAAATGAACCTGGATTGAGTACTTTTTCCTACCACTGTAGAAACCTACATGGTATAACCGCTAATCCTGTCATGATCAACCGATGGAAAACAATAATAAACCGACACGGTTTTTATAGGCGTAATTTCTGTAAGCACGGTTGATATCGTTACCTCAAGACGTGCTAATAGGCGCAAAAAGCTCTAGGTTTTCACTCAAATACCTTTTGCGTGATTCCTCACGTGTTCAAAATTCGTCACCGGTTGATAGCAGGTTAATGACATGCGTCCAAATATGTTGAACATCAACATCCGTTGACCCAACACGTACGCAATCTGCTCTGGATTTCGATCAAGTGCCGGGAATGATGGAATTGAAAAAAAATCAAACCCCAATCAAATCCCTAGGGTCTCCAGCAAACCCCCAAAAATCCCATGCCGAATCTCCGAAGCTTAAAATTTTCCAGAAAAGGATTGTACTTTATTCGCAGAACTACACGGCCGGGATAAGCGGACATCACCCCTAGGGCACTAGCACGAATCCTCCGGGTAGGAAAGGCGTACTTTCTAGCACTCTAGGAAATCTACTCACTGTTCTTATGATCTTAAAACTAGAAGCAGGCCAAATTTTAGGTGGACTTCATTCGCGAGAAGGGTGACGAAGTCACAAAGGGAGTGCCGCCAACGTTTGCCCGATTGAGTACCTCATTACACATAGCAATTGTTTCTATATATGACGGCAATTTTCAAAACGCTTAAGTTAACGCTTAATCTCTTCCTACATGCATATATGTCATTAAGACCTGTAGTTGGTGTGAGCTCCAGCTCCGTTCCAGTCCCCTGGTACAGGCTTGGGGTCAAAGGTGACTTTGACTCCAAAATCCTCAGCTACGCGATGTAACAAAAACCTTGAAATCCACAGATGGTCTCCCATTTCAATTCCTTCACAAGGACCGACCTGGTACTCCCACTGTAAGGAAATGAATACCTAATTTTTCAAAGAACCCTCTAAGAGCAAACAGTGCATTAAGGCCACTGTTGGTCTAGATCATGAGAGGAAATATGAGATGAGATGAGGTAACTAATTTCATTTAGACACGGTAAGACCTTGAGGAGATTATGCTAATGCTTTAATAAATTCTCCGAACTACTATAATAACAGTCTACGGCAAATGATGAAACGAATATGTATTCTGATATTGGGGTTTAAAAAGGTAAAAGCCCAGCCCATGGATAGTGTATTCGGTGTACGTGTACTTGGTGCGATCATCACCTCCAGGCGATCCCCCGTGCATTGATTCACCAGAGTGCCTCTCAAAGGGTCCTGTTTACTGGTTTTTCCCTTTGATTTTGTCTTTCTCAGTGGTTTAATAAAATCGCGAAGTAAACTCATATATCATAGTCATTACAGATTTGCACCCAAGGAACTAAAAAATGTTTTATCCACAATGATCACCTGCTGCACTTCTTAAAAAACTTGATTTTTTTTTTAAAGGCAGCACTAAATACTTGTAGAGTGACATTTTAATTTCAAGAAACATCTCATATACTGATTGGCCTAACGATTCCCAAGTCTGACGTCAGCTTTACAACTACTATAAAAGAAGAATAGGTAATCACATCCGTACCTGAGCAGGCATAACCTCAGCATTTGTTCCAGCAATTTTCACCCCAGCATACAGGCAAGCACGGTAGTGAGCTTCAACCACATCACGCCCAAACACATTACCAGTACCAACGGCACAGTAGTAGGGTCCCTGTGGCCCAGGAAACCCACCCTTTGGCCACCCAAGAGGATGACCATCTTTGTCCAATAACGTGTACTCTTGCTCAATACCGAACCAGGGGTGGGTATCCTGAATTGAGAGAGCATGAGAAGGTAGCTGCAATGGTCAGCCTGTATGTGTTTTTTTTTTTTTTTAATTCCTTCCCTCCCCACTCAAATTCCAAAATAAAGTACTGACCTTTTGATATCAGCAACAGGTAATATAAATGTATCGATAAAATACGGTGAAACAATTGATGTCGAATTCCAAACTATGTAATCATCACTAATCTTGGCTCAAATATACTGTAGATATTATCCACCTCCACGAGAAGGGGGGAATTACCCCCTCAGTCCGAGAAAGGGCAAACTTTTCCCCTTTCATTTTAGTTCCCCCACCCCCTAATGTCGCCCAACACCCAAAATGACACGTGCACACCCTGGACCAAAATCACGCGAAGCCCCTGTTTGTCTCTTGGTTAATCAATTGTGTTTTTGTCGTTGAAAATGTTCTTTTCATACGGAAACAATATTTTCACGTGAATTGGTAGTCACCTGTTGTGCTGGCACGCTATGTGCGTGATTACACCCGATAAGGTTTTAAAAATTAACAACTGTTTGATTGAAATGGATGAACAAACATAATTGTTACAGCTTATGTAGGATCACAAGAGTCATAAATTTGTTTAAGCCTTTGTTCCTAACAAGTGAACCCGCAAAAACTGGATAAAGAAAGAAGAAAACGTGACCTGCCACGTTTGAACTCACGGATATTCAAAATGAAGCATTCTGTCAAAAGGGGGTCATCAATTTTCTCTTTAATTCTAGTTGAATATAAACTGACTCTCAAGATTTTATTTGAATAATTGTAAACATGCACTTCTTACCTTGACAGCTTCACTATCCATCAATTCAAAACAGCTTTTTCTCGCGTTAGTTTTTGTTGGTTTGCGGTCAAACTGATATGTCTCGCACAAAACAAGTTTATTCTTGCCTTTCCTGAACGGATCCCTAAACAAAGCGACTGGATAGAGGTAGACATCGCTGTTAAATCCTTCAGCCTGGTATGTGCTGGAGCCGTCAAAGTTCCAGATTGGAAGATCCTCCGGTGTTACCGGTTCCTCGTTGAGGGTTCTGGTCTTACAGCGAAGATTTTCTCCAGTTCCGTCTATCCATATGTACATGGCCTGTACACTTTCTCCTTGATCGAGAGATAGGAACTTGGAAAGAGCCGAGTCTTGCCTTCCTCCCATGGCGTCTGAATAAAAGTTACCAGTATAAGGTTTAACCTTTTATTTGTCTGGAGAAACTCTTCACAGCAATTTCCAGCCAGCTGGCTTCAGCGAGTTTGCGAAGTTTATATGTACGGAGTGAAAGATTTGTAAACCAATCAAAATTTTGAAATCGATCCTAACCTGTTGTTTTCTGGCTTATATACATATGCTGATATCCACGTGACTTAACTGCAAAATCCATTGCGCGCGTGACCTTCAATACAATCACTTGTTTTTGCAAAGCCTTTGTTTTCTCGGAAATCGTCTTCGGTCGGTCAAGCTGTTTACAGAAAAAAAGGCTTGACTTTCTGTAGGTTTTGGCTGGGTTTCCGAGTGCTGTCATATCGTGTTAGTACGTGCATCGTGCAGTGATAGACAAGCAAAGCTACCTTGGCGCAGTTTTCTGCTTATTTTTGCAACCACTTGCACTTGTAATAATACATACTTTTGCCAGAGATCTGTCAGTTACGAACTGAGCCCAGCATGTTTCAGACAGTAGTTGAACACGGATGTGTTCAGCCGTGCGACCTCTTTACTAGGTCTTAGAACCATAGTGAAAAGCAATGCAACTAGATTTTCTTGTTTTATAATTTTACCAACAAACCAAGATATCCATAGCAAAAAACAAAAACGCCCTGTGGGTTCTCAATGCTTATAGACTCTAATACCAATAAATAGTTGTCTGGCTATCACGCAGCAAGCATGTAATTTGTTATGGCCTGCTGAACTCGTTTGTTTCTTTACACACGTGATCATCAGCAGTAAGCGTTTTGGGCGCCTTGAATTAATTTCACAACTTTCTGGCTATTTTTGGAATTCTCGGATCATCAGTCTGGTAGCGTGTAAATTTAAGGTTGTTGTGTTTTGTTAAATTTGTTGTCAGGGCTATCTGAGGCACATGAGACCTGACCTTCGGACCTCACGCATGTTGTGCCGTTTCCGGCGCCACGATAATACTTTCGCATACCTGTTTTCACAAGGTACTGTTAGTGAAACTAAATCTGCACAGAGCTTATTCAAAATCAATACCTAAAATCTCCAATACTTGTTTGAATAAGGTAGACAGTGGGACTGGCCGCCAAGGAAACGCATGGCTCTATGTGTGCATATTTACAACCTCCACCCGTCACCCACATCCAAGGTTATCAAACTTTATCGTCTGCATGTAACGAAAATAAAACCTAAAGTGGTCACGTGCGCAGGCAGAAACCCTTAGACCATGGATGGTATCATACTCTGGATACAATGCAACCTATTCAGTTCCAACTAAACTTGTTTGGGCTATGTTATGGGAGTTTTGTTGTTCCCGGCCAAAACTATAACACACAAATGCTACTTAATGAATTATATTGAAACATTCCCTGAAATGTAACAAATATATCAGTCGATTTTTCGCAGGAAAAGTAATCCTTAGTACATTTTGGCCATGGCTTCAAGATGCCGTGCAAGAATGTAAAAAAATCTTGCAATTGCCTGCCAAAAGTTTTCAAAATGCGATCCATTTCCATCCTTGTCATCCGTAACAGAAGACAGTTAGCCTCGGTTAAGTGGCAGTCTTGAGTAAATAAACATCTTCATTATTTTTGGGTTTTCCTTGATTGAAAGACATATTTTAACATTTTACAGCGGAACGAAGATGTCGAAGATGGCAAATAAATAAATAAATTGTCATAATGACATTATACAGACTGCCTACCCACCTCCTAGACAGTTTTGTTTTGTAGTTGCGTTAGTGTATTATCAAGAGTGTAGGACTTAGTTCCAGTGATTTCTATATTTACCCACTATGTTTCTAAATATCATAGTTTCAAATTTGTATTTCGTTTCTCATTTGTATGCTGTATAATAAAGACTACCAGATCCCAGCCAGATCCCATGTCTGCTTGGTGGTTTTTAGAAGGTTTTAAAGTGCAAAGTGATTAAATTGGCAAGTTGCCATTACAAGAAGAGCCGGGCTTGTGAGTGAATGAGTTTTACCAGCCACGAAATAGCGAAGCAATAAAATCATCCATAGCCGATTCACACTTCAGAAGGGTATTAGTCATTCGAACCGCGGTAAAAAAAACTTGGGCATATTAAATTTTACGGTTTTTCGGGGGATTTTCCTGTGCGCATTGGAAAATTCCCCGAAACCGTAAAATATGCGGCTTCTATTGCGTGACCGTAACTTTTTTTTCACCTCGAACACGCACGTGATTTTGAAATTAGTCCAGCTATATCGGAGCTTCATGGATTGATGTAATCTTTTCTGTGCAAGGATGGGTACTTAGTTCATTTGTGGGAGACGGGAAATAAAACGCACCGTTCCCTTCCCCTCCCCCGCTGTTTGGTACATTTGTTGTAGACTGGAGCCAGTCACGCTATGCGACCAGGCCAAGGCGTCAACAAAATGGCGGTCAAAGTGAAATAATCTATGATCAATTCTTTCTCGTCATTGAACACCCTTAACAAAACAATTGACAAACCAAAAGGTCTCAAGAAAAATGGTTGAATTCCAGGCAGTTATTATGGCAGCTGGGACAGGTTCCCGCTTGTTTCCTCTAACTGAGAGAATTCCTAAAGCCTTGTTACCTGTAGGAAATCTGCCTGTGATTTGGTACCCTATCAATTTGCTTGAAAAAGCAGGGTTTGAAGGTAAGCCGTAATAGGTTGTTCTTTTCGAACAGGTCGAGTAATACGTTAACATTAAAGTCAAGTGTTAGCTTTATCTACGAATAAACTTTTGGAAACTGCCCATTATTTCTTTTTATAGTTAAGCAAATGCATTATAGCAAAAATATAGGTAATGTTAAACATGATTTGGTTTTGTTTTGCTTTATTTTGTAGAGATAATCGTTATAGTTCTTGAATCTGCAATGACGCAGTTTCACCAGATTTTACCAAGTGTATGCAATCCGAAGCTTAAATTAGATTTTGTGACTATTCCTGATGAGCAAGACATGGGCACTGCTGATGCTCTGCGGCACATCAAGGATAAGATAGAGGTGTGTATGATAATTATTATTTTGTCCTGTTTTCCTACTTCCTGTCACCTTAGAGCAAAGCAACTGATGGTCTTGTTACTCCGTCCTGTATCTCCCCACCCCCGCCGACCAGTTAGCTCAGTTGGTAGAGCATCGGACTACCATGCGGGAGGTCGCAGGTTCAAACCCCGGCCGGACCTTCACTCAGAGTCTTTAAATAACTGAGGAGAAAGTGCTGCCTTTGTACTGACATCTACAAATGGTTCGACTTTCTAGTCTTCTCGGATAAGGACGATAAAACCGGAGGTCCCGTCTCACAACACTTGTTCCTATAATCTGTGGGACGTTAAAGAACTCACACACTGTTCGTAAAGAGTAGGGGACGTAGTCCCCGGTGTGGTGATCTATCTGCTGTATGGGTTGGGTTGGGTGGGTGAGATCAATAATGGACTGATAGCGGCAGCCAGAGGCGCCTGTACAAGTCCGATCTCACCACACAGAAAAAGCATTGTAAAGTCACACGTTTGTTGTGACTCTTCTCAGATTCCTTTCCTTTCCTTTCCTTACCCCCCCCCCCCCCTTCAACTCCTGCCTTATCCTGGATGTTACTATAGTCTCTTGTACTTTCTATTTTTAGAAAGATGTTTTTGTTGTGAGCTGTGATCTAGTCACTGATGCTGCCCTTCATCATCTTGCTGATATTCACCGCAGCCATGACGCTACTGTTAGTGCTTTTCTAGCTCCTGTTCCTCAGACAAGTGCTGACAGGGAAGCTGCTAGCAATCCCAAGGCAAAGAAGAAAACTGATAGCACAGGTGCTGAGTGGTTCTGTTTAACTGTCAGTCACTCCTAGATACATGTATGTAATCAGTTACAAATTCATGATACACAATTTTGCGCATCTGGCAGAGAGGTAGCCTGCTTGACAGACGCCTTTTACGGCTCTCGGGATCGCAGACGCTCTTTTCTTGGCGTGTGAAACAAGAGCCGTAAAAGGCGTCTGTCACGCAGGCTAGCAGAGAGGGGAGGATACTTTAAAGACCTGTAATCTCACCAAATTGTTTTTTACTTTATTTTGTTTACAGGTCAACTTGATTACATTAGCATAGATTCAAGGGAGAACAGGATTTTATTCTTTTCAACTGAAGCTGATCTTGAAGAAACCTTAGTGATTAGGAAACCACTTCTAAAAAGGTAGAGTGATAAAAAAATAATAATGTAATGTAGTGCTATGACTGATAATAGACAATGTCCTCCAACTTCCAACCTCCAACAATGTGAATCTTATTATTTATGGTTTGGTAACAGTATATTTAGTTTCATCCCCACTTATTATTATTTTAGAATGGCTTATGTTGAAAGTCATCATTAACTTATTTTTCCCTTTCACTTAACTAGATATCCTTGCATCAACATTGTAAAGAATCTAATGGATGCCCATTTGTACATTATTAAGAAATGGGTTGTGGACTACTTAGCAGAAAACAAGTAAGAATTAATTTTAATTTTTAAACCACATGTGCATGTTACTGGGTCTATGTATATCTAAGATTGTGAGACATTTGTGGGAATTTTCTTAGGCTTGGGAAAAGTGATGAATTTCATGGCAATGTCATTTACTATTAACAACAATAACAAACAACTGTCAACATATGCTCTTGGGTAACTTTTGCTCCTCTATTTGCCAATAAATTGTTGTATGTGCTTGTGAAAATAAATTCTGATTTCTGTGAAAGTTGCTATGAAAATGTATCAGGACACAGTTTTTAAATCCTAGCACATTATGTTTATTAAATTTTCAGTTCAAGTTACCGGTACAAGCGTTTAACAAAATGTTTTGGTGAATGGTTCATTCATTATTCTAACTCCTCTTTTCAGATCCATCAGTTCAATTAAAGGGGAACTGATCCCTTATCTGGTAAATAAACAGTTCCAGAAGCACGAGAAAGAGAACACTGCTGTTTCTGGATCTCCTGTCCAAGACTCAGCTAACAGTAAAATAGGTACAAGTTACAGTACGCTGCTTCATAAAATGTATATTATTAGCTAGATTACTCTGCTATCTAATAACTCCTGGTACCTCACCAGAACTTGAGCTCTATTAAACAAATAATAACAAATTGTGCTCACTGCTACCTTTTTATTTAGATTTGCTGCTTTCCAGTTACCAGGCTCATAACATTGATCATTTTGTTGCCAGATATTTATGACTTTGCTAAAGAGGATGATGTTATGTTATACACAAGAGAGCTGTCTTCCTGGAGTGGTACCTTAACCGACATAGACCACCACAATGTTATCAGGTGTCACGCATATGTTATGGAAAGTGGAACCTGTCTTCGTACAAACACAGTTCCACTTTATATGGAGGCTAACAGACAGGTGCATTGTGTAAACATGATGATCAACTGTTTCTTCTATATTTATTCATTTTAGTAAAGGTTTAGTTAAATGTAGGCAAGTAAAAACTAATGAGCAAACCAATGTTTCTGTGTCATGATGGCAATGTCAAGGGAAATAGTTACTCTTGCATGACAGCTTTTTTTTCCCATTACCTTGACAATGGCATCTTGATGACAGTGAAACATTAGTTTTTCTCGTTTATGTTTACTTACTAGTCTATTTTTTCATTTGGTGCTTGTCTTCTCTTTCTTCCCTGCTTCCTTCTTCATTATGTCTTTCTCCCTCTCTCCTCTGTCTTGACATTACCTTTTTAGTAAAGATACAGCGTAGATGTAATTTTATTATCAGTAATTCTGATTACGTAAGAAATGTGATGTATATGTACAGACATACCCTATGCTGCATTTCATTTCATTTATTTATCTAATCAATGTTTCCTATTGACAATTATTTATTGCTCTTTTAGATACCAAAGCTTCTTCCAACATTAACTTCAAAAGAGATTCCTCTGATTCATTCAAAGGCATCAATTAATCCCAAATCACAGGTATACATTATAGTGACTGTCATCATCATCATCATTATTCACAGTTTTAAATAATTTCTTTTTTGGGGGGTCTGTTGCTTCATTGACGTGGCTTGCAAGCATACTAATAAATTATCATTATTATGCTAGCCTCTTCAGAAACAGAGAAAAGAAAGGATTTTGTGTAAGGCCTATCAATTTTTCCCTGGCTTATTACAGCTGTAGATACTTTTTACTGACAGTGAATTTTCCCTCATTGAATATTAAGAGAACTTGGTGATCTACATGTTTGTGCGAAGCAAATAAAGGTGAAAATTTAATCCATGGACTTACTGAGGGTGAACAACCCCTAATTTGTTGTAGTTATTGAGTGATTAATGTTTGTTTCTGCACCATAATTTTTATAACTAAAGGTGGGGAACGATTGCATGTTGGATGAGAGTGTATCTGTGGGTGAAAAAGTTTCAATCAAGAGATCTGTCATTGGTAAACACACAACCATAGGAGAGAAGGTCAAGATCAGTAATTCAGTGATCATGGATCATGTAACAATCAAAGACAGGTATGCTGGAATGACAATGTTCAGTTTCTGATAGTTCCTGTTTAAATTAATAAGGAAAATTTTATGATGGTAGATTACAAAGTAGCTTCCCAGGTCAAAAACCATGGTTAGCAAGATCTTGACAAGATTGTGGTGAAAACATGTAGCAAGATGTTTGGTATTAAAGATCTTGCAAGATCCTACCAAGATTAAAGATTGCCAGGATCTTGGCAAGACCATCCAATATCTTTCATGATCATGCAAGGTCTTGACCAGGTTCTCAACCTACTGGATTATGGCTTGACTGCTGTACCTCGATGCTGAGATAGATGAATTTAATAAACAAATGTAATTGCATTGTGATCAATATAAAATTATTTTTTGATCTGTCTTCTAGTGTATGATCATCCAGATTGTTCTCCAAGTACCTCTCTTTAACTGTACTTATCAATTGACCTAAAATTTTGCCACTTATAGTGCAGCATGAAATCTTTCTCAATTTCTGATTTCTTTGTGAGGAAAGTAGCCTTCCTATTATTTGTTTCAGTGAACAATATTTGATTCCATTTTGTCTTGCCAGCTGTAACATTCAAGGAAGCATTATCTGCACAAATGCATACATCAAAGAGAATGCTAGTCTTAAAGATTGTCAGGTTGGAGACTCACACACAATCCCAGAGAAAGGTAATCGGGTATTTATTTTTATTGTAGTCTTAATTTTTCACTACTGTTCTGCATTTTCACAAACTTGCAGGAACTCTTAACAAGATTACAAATGGATTCCAGACATATCTACAGAAAGTAGAATTATTACATCCTCACAGGTTTGCTCTCCAACTATAGACAGAAATGAACAAAAACTTAAAAGAGACTGATGATGCATTTGACGCTTAATTTAACACAAACCTGCTCTTGATGAAGGTTGTGACTAAAGTGGTGTTTTGGTATTTCTTAATAATGCTCTTTGTTTACAAATGTGTGTATTTGTTTGATAGAATGTATATTCAGGGTCATAACATTTGAAGTATTTTTTTCATCAGTGATCCCATTTTTTGATCCCTGATGCCACAAAATACAACAAAGAAAGCACTGAAAGTTGCCTATCCTGATCTCATGGCCTGTGATCCCAGATCCCAAGGCTTTGATCCTCGATCCCATATACATGTACCTTATTACCACCCCAGAACAACATCTCTGTATTTCAAGCTTGGGCTTCATGTTGGTTTTCTTTTTCAGCTGATGTCAAAGGAGAGGCTCTGACTACAGAACAGATGATGATTTAGAATAACCCTAAAATAAAACTAAAAAAACTCTCGCTGACAAACTCTAATGTGATTTTATTGACTATTAAACTATCATATTGTTTCAAAAACAACAAAAAAAAAACTATTCAGTGCCCTTCTAGGGCACCAGATTGTATGCCTGACAGGTAGATAAGTATTTACTTTCTTTGTAGCATCTGAGGGCAACTTAACGCTTTTTCTCTCTCGTCCAGAAACCTTTTCATCTATCAATAATTTATTTGTTCTTTTGAAATACATTTTGTACTTTTAAATTGACCCCAACTTTGTAAGGAAACAAGCTGAGCTCAAGACTCAGGCTAAAAATTCACCAAACCATACAAATGTATTTCAGGAAATTTGATGGAGACAAATTTTTTACCTTAACAACAGTTTAAAGAAGATGATAACAAGAGCAAAATATCAAGTTAGCAATTACCTAATATTGTTACCGGTATGTATTTTTTGTGAAAACTTGGCCAAAACTGCTCTGTGGTTTGGTGAGAGTGATGACCTTAACTCTGCTAATTTTTCCCAGCATACTGTATTAGCAAAAATATTGGTCTCAATACATGACACCCATAAATAAACATTACCAATATCTCCACAAGTGTTATCTTAGAAAATTCTACAAAAACAGCTTTAAATAATGATGGTGTACAATATAATTATTATTGTGCTATATTTATGCCAACCTCTGTTAAAATATCCATAATAATATTCCAAAAATGTAGCTTACAAATATCACTTATAATCCCTGGCTTAATGACTTGTAAATCCACAATATTTTCAAAGCACACATAAAATATTAAAATTTAGTTGTTGTCAGTGGCATATTAGGACAACCATTACAGATGCCATGTCACCTCTGGTCCCCTGCTTTATGTGTACATTATAAATATGATAAGTTCAAGTTCACACTGCAACCAGGTGGACAATCAGACATGGTTTGATGCTACTCTGGTTTGAAAATTGATGAATGTAACTTAAAAAGTTACAATTCACGACCCAACGTTTCGACACTCCTGTCTAGTGTCTTCATCAGGGGTGATCTAGTGTTGCAAAAAGGACCCTTTTATACGCTTACTAATTAACGACCTTTTGTTTTGATGAGATGTAAATAGGTGTCAGGTAAATATGACCATTCTGAATGGTGCTAAAAAAATATGCCGTCTCCCCAACAAAAAAGACAACAACAACAAATAAATAAAAAGATAGCAGTAGTGCAACCTGTAATTCTCTAATGTCACTGCCGGGAAATTTCTGATCAGCAATTTCTTGGTGACTAAGGAATGAGATGAAGTCTGTGTTCTCAGATGAGTAATGGTCAGATGTACACTCTAAGTACTTCTGAGTTTCAAAGAGAGCTACAAATGTAGCCTGAATTTCAGTTGCTTCCTCAGCAATTGGAGGAAGTGGCTTAAATTCTCTCTAAGAAGGGGGAGGTTAACAGTCGAAAAGAATATACCAGTCCAAATTCCTAAGGATAAGGCAACCAACATGACCCTTGAAGAAAATGTTTTCTGTAAACCAAAAAGGAATTAGCACTTATCCTGGTTAACTTGACATGGTGGCAAGAGTTGGTTTTGTTCACAGGTAGCCCAGGATGAGAACTAGTTGGGCTTCACACTAAATGTGGGCCCCGATGTTATATAGCGGCAAGACCTAATAAATACATGTAATTCAGGCCCTTAGTTTCAGCTCATGTAAAAATTGGCATTTGACCCAGTGTTGCAGTGCACACAGCTGACTTTATTAAACAGCTGCTGAAGTTGACAAGAGCTGTGGGAAAACTGAGTTTGAGATCTACAGTGTACTGAGGTACAAAATTTTGACAGGAAATCTTGTATCATTTCAGCCAACAGTGGTCCACTCTTCTTCATCTGAAATACCTGCTATAGTTTCCTTCAAAATCCTGTTAAATTCCTCTGCATTGTCAACATGAATATCATGTCCAGCATTCTTCACAATGCACACACCAACCTTGGATTTCTGCCGAATGCATTTGATCTCATAAGCAGTGCGATGGTCAAAAAATGTAGCTGAGCCATACATAATTGTCATCGGAATTTCCTCAGGAAGTTCTGAGACTCGCTTCACCATTGGTGATTTTGCCCACATCAGGAAGACATTCATGTTACGAAAGGCATCCTCCCCTGAGGGGGTCTGAGCATTACAATGGTAAATGTATTCTAACATGGCACTGTCCTTCCACAACTCCGATGCTTGCTTGTGGGTGTCATACTGTGCCAACCGAGTGAGCCAGGGACCAAATGGCCCAAAGGCTCTCAGAGGAGAAAGGACGTTGCATGTGTTCAGAAGGAAATTTCCGAAATGTACCCACCTTGGCAGCAAATCATACCGTTGTTCAGACTCCGGATGCCGGTCGACGATACCCCCGGGTAAAATGGAAAAACCCCAGGGGTCGGACAGAATAAGATGTTTGATTCTCTCAGGGTATTTCAAGGCATAAGCCATTACAATATACCCCCCAAGGCTATGCCCGAGAAGGATCATTTTATCCAGACCCATTGCTTTCCTCCATTCCTCGATGTAGTGGACAAATTTGCTTTCGGCTTTCTCGAAATCGGTCGAATACTCGGGCCTCGAACTTCGGCCAAAACCGGGAAGATCGAAGGCATATACTGTCCTTTCTTCGCTGAGATCGTTGAAGTTCTGAGCCCACCAGCAGACGCCACTTATAAACCCATGCACTAGGACCAGTGGAGGTTCCTTGGACGGCGACAGATTGACTCGCACAGTCCACATTTCGACATCTTCGTCTACACGAATGAAATTCCCGATCCAAGGCCGGTTTATTCGTTTCAAGATCTTATATTCGGCGTCTTGAAGTTGTTCTTTCGATGTAGGAAACCAGCAGCTTGAAATCCAACTACTAACTGCCTTTAAAAAATCGGCCATGGTTCAGTAAAAAAAGGGAGAATGCAAATTTTCGGATGAAATGCAAACTTACAAGTTGTTTTTATCAAGTGACCTGGAAAGGTGCCATGAACAGGTGCCTAAGCATGTAAAAGTATTATGGGCCTCGTTCCCAGTTGCCAACGCAGCGGGAGGGGTCGGCAGGTGGGGCCCGAGTTACCGGGATTTTAGGCTGCTGCCGTCCGCTGTAAAAAATGCCAAAAGACGTCTTCAAATCAGGGAAAACCCAAACATTATCAAGCAGTTTATTTACTCAAGACTGTGTTTCTGCACTGAGACTGCAGTCTGTAAGTACCGTCGTCTTCTGTTACAGATGGCAAGGATGGAAAGGGATTGCATTTTGAAAAACTGAGGTTAAATTTTTCAAATTCTCGCACATCATCTTGAAGCCATGGCCAAAAATGTACTATGGATGAGTTTTCCGGCAAAAAACTGCTCTCTCTCTCTCCTTCATTTCAAGGAGTTGCTTGAGCATGAGCAAAGGCCATCAAGTAGCAGTTCTGTGTAGATTTCGTCAGAAAACTGCAAAACTTTCATGAGAGATCTCCTTTAACGGTGTTGTGATCGAAAAGCAGGTAAAAGAAGATGACACACACAGACATGTAGAACTTTGTATATTAAATTGCTTGGAAGTGAACTACCCAACAGACTTGCTCATTCAAAACAAAAGGACCTGATTTAAAAGAAAGTGGAGCAAAATGAGAAAATCAGGGAGCTTGCTCAGGAATTCTCGACCGTTTAGTGTTGCAGTAATTGCATCAAGGAAGGCAGAGTAGCTGTGGCAAGTCAAAACGTTGCAGGTATAGCCTTGGGGTTCAAAGGGACGCAAGTTGTATTTTTTGATGCCCCTTCCCCTAGCCTACCCATTCAAGCCTTGGTAGTATGTTGTCATTGTTCCCACTAGGGAATTCATCAATTGCTCAAAATAAATCTTACTAATAATAAATAATAATAGTAAATATATAAACGAGTGATCTTTAACAGGTAATGTACACTTAATCGTACTCCACTTTTCTGTTGCCTTTCACCAACAAGTCTGCAGCTTGGGCTATGGGCTCAAGAAATGGGAATATAAGATATGATGGTACTGGAACGTGGGAAGAAAACATTTGAGAGGGAACTTGAGGAGCAAAAATCTATCCATCAAAAAAGAACAAAAGACAACTGAGAAACAACATCAATCATTTTAATATTATTAACCACAACACTTTAATTAAGGTCAAAATTATGACTACATGTTTAATCTGATCTTCAGTGGGCTATGTTCAAGCAATATATTACACACAGTGACATTTAAATTAATAGATATTAACATTTGGCAGCAGTCACTTAAAATTACCTTTGAGAAGGTTTTTGTTTATTCTGTGTAAAGGCTGCAGTTGTGAAAACATCAAGTTCTTGTTAAGAAATTGCTCTCCTTAACTCAAACTGTAATCCACAACATTGACTGAGCCACCAACCTTTCAGAATAGAATGAAACTAATCTAGGCAGGGCAAAAATAAACTACTGTATCACAATACCAGTGGACAGTTGTAACAAGCACAGTGTAGCTATATCAGTCCCATGCTAAAGATTGCACCCAACTAAATGAAATAACTTAATCTGTCTCATTCAGGATGGTTGTTCTCACAATAGCCTCAGTGACTCTGTATGGATCACAGTTGGAGGCAGGTCTTCTATCTTCTAGATATCCCATGCCATCTTCTGCGCACTGACGGGGGATTCGCACACTTGCTCCACGATTGGCCACACCATGTGAAAAGTTATGGATGCTGGCGGTTTCATGTCGGCCAGTCAATCTACGTTTGTTGTCTTCTCCACCCTTGGGATCATACATGCTGATGTGATAACTGTGGCGGTTTGAGAGTCTCTCAATGGCATCATAGATGTACTTGATGCCGCCCTCTTCACGCATAGCCACGGTGCTTGAAGAGAAACATTCAGTGTTAGAAATTAACTTAAATTTAGAGTCATAATGGAGTCAAGGAAAGGAATGTGGGTAATGTTGAACAACTTCAGTAAGATAACTAGTAAATCCCCAAAAATAAAAGAGGGAACAAACACAGATCCTGGTTGGAACAATGCATAATTTCATTTTACTTCTGCAAACAACAGGAGAGTCAAAGTTACACTGTTGTGTGTAATATACTTATACAAATAACTAGAGTGCATCATGGGGTCCAGGTCAAACTTAGGTGGGAAGGGTAACACCTTAACTTGCATTTGAGGCTACAAGAATGCCTAAATATATGGGTGGCATATCTTTTTGCCTGTGTACAGCACATGAGGACACACATGTACAATCAGCAATGTTTACAAGTGCATTGATCATCAGAGTTGAAAATGTGAGGACCCATTGCCTTAAACTCTACCAATTGAAATATTGTCCCATTAGAGTTAAAATGTTAATGGAATGGTCAAGAGGCACCTTCCTGTTAACCTTGGAAAATATTATTTCCCTCCCTAATCCTGTCCCATCCCCAGGTCATGGCACACCTTTCTACACTTACCTGTAGTTAGTGTGTGCACCTGCTCCATTCCAATCTCCTGGCATGGGTTTGGGGTCAAATGAAACCTTGAAACCAAAATCTTCAGACACACGATACAAAAGATATCTGGACATCCAGAGCTGATCGCCCATGTCGATTCCTTCACATGGTCCTACTTGATATTCCCACTGAAGAATAAAGAAAATAGTAAGATAAGTAGATGAAGGAGGTATGGGTAAATACTTTCTTACTTCTTGTGTTGCATCTGTGAGTAATTTTCCTTAAGAGTATACAGGGATCAAAACTCGCGATACCCAGGGCTTGTCTCTATCTCTGAGCCCTCAATAACTAATTATTATTATTATTACTAATATGAGGTGATAGTTTCTTCAGTTGGTTGAGAGATCTCACTCCATTAGGACCATTTCAATGCTGTACCTCTCATGTACAGCAACAAAACCAGGTTTCTGTTTTGCAGTGGCAGGGCATCAACAACAGTATCAAAAATTGGTTCTGGAGGAGGATGTGAATTAGTTTAAACAAAATTACTTTCACTATGGGAAAGACCTTGCTGTAACACCTTCCATGAATGTCTTGTCAACACTTTTTAAAACAGTTTTAGTTGGTATTCTATATTGCATTTTGAAAATTCGATATTCCTTTCCATTAAAGAACAAATCAACCTAAAAACTGGAATTTTTGAAATAACAGTCCCTTACCTGTGCAGGCATAACCTCAGCATTTGTTCCAGCAATTTTCACCCCAGCATACAGGCAAGCACGGTAGTGAGCTTCAACCACATCACGCCCAAACACATTACCAGTGCCAACGGCACAGTAATAGGGTCCCTGTGGGCCTGGGAACCCACCCTTTGGCCATCCTAGAGGATGACCGTCCTTATCCAATAATGTGTATTCTTGTTCGATACCAAACCAGGGTTTGCTTTTCTGCAAGTAAGGAGAAAAAGTCTTGATAAGCATTAAATTGCTGGGGCAATCAGCTTAGTACCTTTAATTGTCTCCTGCTTGATCCATGCTTAAAACAAATAACTACTTGTTGACAGGTCAACATGTGGGCTGTATAAACTCATAACAAGTCAAGACAAAGCAAATCAGACAGGGCAACAGAACCAAATTCTCTCAATTTAGGCGAACATTTTGGCCACCTTCTTTCCAGAAACGGTTCCTGTGATTTAATTTACTCGATTAAAACAAAAAACCCAACATAACTCGTGCTAGTCGCGTGTCTCAAAGCAATAATAATTTACGGCGTGCCTAATTTTGCAAAGCCAAAAATAAAAATACCGAAAACGGGGAAAATCGTTCACACAACAACTTTTCCGCTTATGTGGTTGAACCACAACAACCAAAGGGACGCTGGCAAAGCGTAGATACATTGAATAGCATGTTATAGTAAACAAATTTGTTCAACAAAGAATCCACGAGCTTTTAATCTAAATTGCAAAGCGACTTCATATGCATGAGAAGGCACTGAAAGCGATTTCGAAAAAATCCTGATAATTCTCACATGAAACTTTACTTCCTCTCTTGTAACTATTCTCTAACAAAGTATTTAAAAAGGGCAGTGGGTTGTTCTATCTGTTAGTTAAAATGAATAATGAACTAAAACGGCTGGGGTCAAAGTCTGGCAAGCGGATTGATAAACCTGTATAACCGAGACCGGCGCCACGTGCGAAACGATAAAACGCGCTCTGGCGGCGAAAACGTGGAGAAACCGGTAGAAATCCGATGAAATTATGCTTTAGTTCGGTGGTATTTCAGAATGGTGGTCATACGTATTGCTTATTTCTCATCCCAATTGACTTACAGTGAAGATCGTGGAAAAACAACAACTTTTTGGACTGAATTCCCTATTGACGTAAAACAGCGAACACCCAAAACAAGAGTGCCTTGGCGCCAGATTGCATTTTAAATTAATCTACACCCTTGAATTTGCTTTACTAGAGTTTAAGCTCGATCTTGTTTGACTAACCATGACGATGTCCGTTTCCATCACTTGTGAACATGACAACCTATGGTTGGCCAACCCGGGTTTGTGATCGAAGTTATACGTCTGACAGAGAACAATCTTGTTCTTTCCTCTTCGGAATGGATCCCGAAACAACGCCACAGGATGAAGGTAAACGTCACTATTACAACCCTCCGCTTGGAAAGTGCTTGAACCATCGAAGTTCCACACCGGTAGATCTTTAGGTACTGTTGGCTCGGAGTCTACCGTCTTGGTTTTACAACGCATCGATTCTCCAGTTCCATCGATCCAAACGTACATTACCTGAACACGTTCGCCTTGATCGAGACTCATGTATTTGTCGAGAATTGGGTTACTCTCGGTCGCCGTCATCTTCTTAGAAATCTTTGAGAATTTATAATCTGAAAGTAAAGATGCTTTCAATGATAAATGTAATCTAATATAAATGAATTGACAGTGCGAAGAGAACTAGTTAAAAGGTTAGTGGGAGAAACTGATGAGGTACCTTTCACCTTCGCGCGCTTTGCAGCGAAAATTACTGTGAGCAAAGTTATGCGGTTTGCTGATATATATTTATGAGTCACGTGGCATCCGTCAGCCAACTGGAGTGCACTTCCGCTCTGAAAATTGCAAAATATACGGTCGAACCACGCATGTAAGGGCAAAGTTCTTCCTTACACGTGGCAAAGTATGAACGGAACGAAAATCCGCGAGTAATTGACCAGCATCTCCTGAAATTAAGAAAATTTGAAATTTTCGTTCAGGTGGTTGATCCTGTAGATATAAAGGAAACCTGACCTTCTTAAAATCCCGGTGGATGTCGTGAAACAAGTGTCGGTTATTGCGTGACATCTGCGTGTACTTCACGTGCTTTTGTGAATCGAATGTGGTTTAAAAAATATATAATATAAATGAGGATTATTCATGATTATTTATCTACCCGTAGAGTGGGTTTTGTAATCACTGAACAATTCCTATGAGACTGGTTTAAGTCTGACAATTTGAGATCGAAAATTTAAATGAATATATCGATAGCCGGCGAGGAGAATTTTGATACTGTTTGTAGTAACTCTGATACCATTAGGAATATCACTGGCCCAAACGTCAAGGTTATGACCTCAGCATCTTAAATGAACGTAATACGGTCTCGTGCCAAGACGTGCTAGTTAACTACCAGTCGAAAGTAAAATAACACAAAATTTGAAGGTTAAATCACTTCTGCTACCCATCAAGATACCTTATGAAGGGGCAGAGGCCAATAAAAAGGCGAGGTGGGGCTTCCTAACGTCGTCAGTCAGTTGGACCGCGAAAAAAAGGGAAAAAAACAGCATTGAAGCAAATAGAGACATCGGAACGCTTTCTCTCTATATATATATCTTTTGTTTTTCTTTATATTTCTACTGACGTAGGAACCTACGTACTTTGTTTGATTTAAAGAGTCTAGTCAGGAATCGTCATAGTGTTATTGAAATGACTAAAAAATGCGTTGACAATCATACACACCTTACATTTCTTTCTTCTTTTTTTTTGTCTCAACTAGAGGAGACGAGTTGGAAAAGGGCCCAAAGGAGAAAACTGGGCCACCGTGAACAACAGTACCTTAATATTTTCTGATCACTTGGCCGAGACATCCTTTCCGGCTAAGGTTGGGCATCACGTAGTAACAATTTGGCTTCCCCATTCCTTAGACGTCAAAGCAGTTCGTACTGTGACCGGTACTTGACCATTTAAGTGCTGACGTGCATGCTTGGCGTCACCCATACGGTAGGGTAATCCTTATCCTGTTGCTATAGAGCAAGGGGTTCCTTCTCAAGAAGTCCAGTTCCAGAACAGAGCGTGCGGGCATAACTGCAAACGCATGGCGCACTGGGGACAACAAGCATTTCAAGATTTAAGCAGCAGTGGCCTCATTACACAGAACAAGTACAATTATAATCGTTTCTTGCGAGCTAACAGAGCCCGGAGCAAAGCCGAGAACTGAAGAGTTTCGGCCTAAGTATCAGTTGAACGAACTGAAAGAGTAATGAAATTAGGGCAATATGATCCTCCATAGTATCATTTAAAAATTGATGCTGCAACTTTTTAAAACTCGGGGTCAGAACACCCAAATAACGCTGGGATACATCTCTGCAAGAGTCTGACGAAGGGCTCGTCAGTTTTTAAAATCCCTCAGTGTACGGTGATCAATTTACATTATCTACTCCGTTGATAAAACCAAAATTTTTGCCGGTGTCAACTTTCAAAGCTTACCACTCAAAACCCTCATGATATCTAGTAAAATAGTGGTTAACTAGAACTGTAAAAACTTAGTACCATTCTAAACGAAAAAAGAACAAAATAATATCTGTAAGTTATGTGCAGTTGGCCATAGCGCTTTCGTATACGGAGTCAGTGGTATTAACTCTGGTCACACGTTGTCAAAAAAATACGCTTGGAGGTCCCTCGATCAGTTTATTTTGACAATTCAAACGGAAGTTAAGAAAACATCAAAGAGTTTTTTAACAGCAGGAAGACTTATTTTTATGCACTGCTCTCGGCCGGAAGTTACACTGTGGCAAGCCGAAGTTTACTCTGACTAAAAGTAAACACGCTCAAAGGAACCCAGTCGCTTAAGCTGGTCAAAGGGTATACATGGACTGCTTACAATCACTTTCCCTGACCCATCGGGCTTTAACAATGGCCAACCACTGTTTTCCGTGTTTTCATAAAGTTGTTTCCATAGCTAGCTGGTTCTCTCAGTTTTCTCGGGCTCTTTGTTTTCGTAGGGCCTCAAGATATTGCCTTAATATCCCTTCAGTTTTGACTAACTCCTTCAGGCGATTTTCATTTGATTGTGCACTAACATATATTGGACCAATTCTGGCACTGAGGGAAGTCCCACCAAATCTCGCGATTTCACCGCAGTTTGAGGTTTAGCCTCGCGTGTGGACTCGTGTTCTCAAGCCGTTTGATCGCAAAAACTGCTTGCTACGCAGCACAAAAAGGCAGAATAAAGCTTTATCCTCCTCGAGTGATAGACTTATGTATTTGTGATTGTTCCAGGTTAGGACTGGTTCACACTTTGACATAACCACATAAGCATAAGCATAAGCATAAGCATTATAAGCATAAGAAAAATATATGTGTGAACCGGGGTTACATAAGCATAAGCATAAGCATAAGCACAAGGAATGGAAAAACTTCCATTCCTTGTGTTTATGCTTATGCTTATGCTTATGCTTATATAACCCCGGTTCACACATATATTTTTCTTATGCTTATGCTTATGCTTATGCTTATGTCAAAGTGTGAACCAGCCCTTACTCTCCCATACGTTTTTGCCCAGGATTATGTCTTGTCGCTGTACCGAATAGGTAGGTATGAGCGCACTTGCGCGCAGTAGACTGGGGAGACTAAAATAATTCAACCGCGATGAACTGGTACGTTCTTCTGTTCCCTTGGTAACCGCTCTGGCCTTGTTTACAGAGAAAATGGCGGACATTTTGAGGTGAAGAGATTTGACGCAGATTAAACGGCCTTTGGGGCGCTTTTACTCGCAAAAATGACTGAAATATTATGTAGATGGCTTAATGAAGATGTCCAATTGAGTAGGTTTATAGGTAAGATCCTTGATTACGGTCTCCTAGACGTTAAATTTTTGTGGGTATTTATGTGTGTGCAGTCAGCTGATGAACAGGTTAAGTTACGATTGACTTGTTTCTTTTTGTTCCACATTACATGTAAAAACACTTGAGGTTAATAACTTAGTGCTAGTGCTGATATGGAGGAGAGATTCTTTTAAGGCAAACGAGAAAAGTCATAAGCTTGACTCCTATGCAAGTGAGCAGGTCTAGTGAGTTACAAATGGAGAATGCGGAGCAATTATTGTATCTGGATCATTTGAGGTTGCTCTGCAGAAAATGTTTGGTCTTTAACTTAATGTGTTGCTCACTTTTTTTTGTAATTTTGTAGATCCAACAAACATTGCTAAGGAGTTTTCTACTGGGTACCTGCTTGGTGAACTTCTCAATAAACATGGCCTACAAGAGGACTTTTCGTTCTTCTCTCAGAATACGTAAGTGTACCTGTGTTATAATCTTGATATACTGCATTAAGATTAATTGCACAGTGTGCAAACCCTGAAACTGTTGCCCTCTAAATTGCATGCCAGAATGTTTGAAGACTACTGCATTGTTCTGAAAGTTGTGCAGCCATCCTATCATTAACAATTCTCCATGATTTAAAATCAAATTCCATGATCATGTTTTCTTAAAGCACTTCTGAATCCAAGCTTCATAATTTTACCCGACTTGAACCAACCTTGAAGTTGCTGGAAGTGCCTTATGACACCAATGTGGTGAGTAGAATTTTATTTTGATTACATCTCACATAAAAGTACATTATGTTACTTAATGATAATTTATACTCTCCATTTTTTCCTAGAGCCGTTTCTCCTGTGATGTATTTTTTTTGTATTGATTGTAGGCACGAGCTCTGATGAGTGAGAATCATAGTGCTATTACCAGACTGATGTACCAGCTGTTTATAGCACTTGGAAAAAAATCTGTATGTACAGTTTTGAGTTGTTCCAGAAAATATCCAGACCCCCCTCCATGAAGGGTTTTTGGTTTACACCCCCCAGCCCTCTGGAAATTCCAATTTAGCTCCATAGTTTTTTGTTATCACTTTTATTTGCTTTTGCCACTCCCCTCCCCCTTGGAATTTTCGTTGACATAACCATATTTCAAACTGCAATGAGTCTTCTAAATGCATTGGTTTGAGATTAAATGATGATTTTCATTTCTTTTCTTTGCGGATAGAAAATGGGACTGACTGGTGTTGCGATGCAGACTATGAGACCAAGTGGCCCAGTGAAGTTAGAGAGCATTGAAAGCGGCATTTATAAAGAGGTTGGTCTGTGTTAAGTGGGTTGTGATCTAGGGGTGCAAGCAACCCATTACAGTGCATGCTTGCTAATTACTTTAAGCATTAATATTTTGTTGTTGTCTTAAAAGTCTCTGGATGGGTTTTGTTTGAACTCAGTAATCAGGTAATTTGCATAAAGTGTTGAATTAGAGGAGTGTATTATTAAACCTGAAAGCAATCATGCAAGATCTTGACAGTCACCAAGCTTGTTTTACAATGTTTGAATTTGGCAAACTAATTAGAGCATTTTTTAGTGTTGATCTCAATTTTGTACCTAAGGAATATTAAAAAAAATGAAATAATATGTCTGTATTTTAGAATGTGCACTGTCTTTCTGGCATGTTACGTGAATTGTCTATGAGCATGAGTGTCATATTTGACAACAGTAGATGTAAGATGCCTGCAGTTAAACCATAGGAATCTGACTGTATTATCTATTTACACTAATTTGGGTTTCCAGGGACTAAGTGAACTGTAACTAGTATGTCAACAGTATATTTCTAACTACAAGATGAGACTTGACTGAGATATAAAGCTGTATCAGAACAACTTACAATATCAACCTGAAGAGTATTCTAACTTGAAAAAAAAAATGCAATTAATGGTGTTCATAATGTCTGATAAATGTTGCTAACTTTTTCTGGTGTCTTTGCCACTCACCAAATTAAAATAATATTTTTATAAACTTCAATAAGTTGAAAAAACCAACACAGTTTTTGTCTGTTTACCTAGAAAATTCCCTTGAATCAAGACAGTGTGGCCATAACTAGGGATCTCCTTGACTCAGCCATTGAAAGTTTTGTGCGTGAAGTCTTGATTGAAGAACTCCAGCAGCAAATAACTGACTTGGCTGTTGATGTTGTGAAAGATTTACAAGAAATTTCTTTTGATGTTGTTCATGATATGAAGGCAGTTGTCACACAAGTCCGTGAAATCAGACATGATAGAACTTTGAAAAAATATGCCAGGAACATTATGAAAGATGTTTTGATGACATCTCGAATTGTCATGGACTTTGTTGATGATCTCGATAATATAATTAAACTTCTAAAAAGCAGGTTTGACAGACCTAAACAATAGTTGTGAAAATGTAAATTGAACTTTTTTAAGAACAATGTATATATCAATTTTTCAATTATTGCAGATCAAGTTTCCCAATCTTAGGTGTTTTTTACTTTTGCATGTAAATAATGCCATGTTCTTTAAAATTAACAGTAACTGTTGAATTTTTTTAATTTCAAATCATTAAGTAAGGGCTTTTATTATTATAATAATTGTTATGAAAGATATTATTGCATCTTATGGGAACTCGGAAAAAATCCGAGCCCCAGATGGGATTTGAACCCACGACCCTCCGAGATCTAGTACGGATGCTCTAACCACTGAGCTACTGGAGACTCTTGTGGCGAGCACGGGTGAAATGTGAGTATAGACTACAACTGCATCACGCAGTCACATAGTCCAATTTTTAACCATATATGACTCCTAACTGCATCGCGCAGTCACATTGAAGCATATCAACCATACATGACTCTTAACTGCATCGCGCAGTCACATTAAAGCATGTGAGAGATGCAACTAACCAACCACCCAAGCGAGTCATACAAGAAATGAAATGAAAGATATTATTGCATGTTATGGGAACTCGGAAAAAATCCGAGCCCCAGATGGGATTTGAACCCACCAAATCCCATCTGGGGCTCAGATTTTTTCCGAGTTCCCATAAGATGCAATAATATCTTTCATTTCATTTCTTGTATGACTTGCTTGAATAATTGTTAGTATTTTTTTTTTATGTTTCTGGGTACTGTTGCACATACTGTGATCAAGTTCAGTTAAAAGTTTTATTTAAAGTAGAACGTTGTAACTTATAAATAAAGTGAGTTACTCTGGTCTATGTGTCATGAAATTTACAGGAAAACCATTGCTCTGAGTGTAATAATTAGTAAATACTGTGCTTACAGGCACTTCCAAGGAAACTGCTGTCAGTATATGTAGTAGTAAAATATGAGAGGCCGATCTTTATGGCAATTTACAATGATGAACTGAAGGCGAGTAATGGTAAATGCCATATACCGGTAGATTGGATGTGGATATTTCATCATGCTTGTGAAATGAAAGAACGACTGGAATGTGCATAATTATTGGGTAGTGGATAGTTAAGAATTTAAAAATTATAGATCAACAATTTTTAATTTGAAGAGCTTTGTCTGTTACTCAGAGTATTCCCTCCCCCACCCACTGGATTGGTCCAATATAAGCCAGAGCGTTTGCCTAGATTAGGGACAGCAACTGAGCTTTTCAATTGTGGTTACCTTTATTGTGACCCCTTAGTGAAAAAAAAAAGAAAAGCTTACAACCTTTCTGTAGCCTGGCATTTCAATGTCACCTCTTCTTCAGACATGTTCTCGATCCTATGTAGGGACTAATCCCCGGGAGGGAAGAATGCTACTAACAAATACGATCTGGTTTTCAACTGAGTGTCGTAAAAACCAAAAGCAAAGCAATTGCTCTGGTCGATCACTGATTGGCCATCTCAAAAGAACGAAACAATGCGATGAGCCTATCAGAATACAAAGAAATAATTATTACATGTAACTGGTGTAAAGCGCGGAAAATGGTCACGTGCAAATTGTGATTGGTTTTGGTGTTTATTGGTTGAAAAAGTGGTGTGAATTTTGCTGGCCAATCACAACCACTTTATGAAAAGTACGGCTGCTTAAGTCGACTGATGAACAATTATTCCACGAGCGAGCGTTTGATTTGAGACAGAAGATAGCAGAGGAGAAGCACAGTTCCTCAATGACTAAAAATATTAATGATCTCGTAATACATTAAAAATATCCTCGAAATGTTGGTAGATTTTACTAATTTCAGATTGAAAACATGACCAGAGGACGATTCCATGATAGGTAACTCCCGTGGTATAATGGCTGATACCTCATGACCTCTCAGCCAATCAAAACTCTGGAATTACATTATCCTATGATCCAGCTTTTAATAAGGAAAGTTATCTCTTTCAGAGGCTGAAACAACTCACGAAACGCCAAGTGGACCTGAATTTTGAGCAACTGGTTCATAAATACCAAGCTAAACAGAAAGAGCAAGAGGAGATGGCTTTTAGAGCAAAGTACGTTCTTCAGGAAAGACTGCCATCATAATGATCTTTAACCCCATCCTTAAGAGAACATCTGATGTTTTTCTTTCTCCACATTTTATCCGTT
>OX419347.1:17619174-17664174 GCA_948470475.1 Galaxea fascicularis
AAAGGAAGTCATCCGACAAAATAGGTAAAGCGGCGAAATACCGTTGGCTTTTACACATACTCTGTCAAACTGGTTTTCTTTTCTTGGGCGCGGGTACTTTTGAAGGTGGACGGGGTGTCAGTATTTTGACGTCATTTAGGGAAGTATTATTCGTTTGTTTTGACAGAATATTCAGGGAAAAACAGTATGCAGAAAGAAGATTGAAAGACTTTGACGATGCGCTAACGATAGAAGCGGTGAGGGCCATAAAGCAAGATGAGCTTAGCTGTTTCCAAGAAAAATATGAAGAGACAGCCTCTCATGCTATCTAGGTTTTGATATTTTTGTAAACCCTCGTAGTGCGTGAATATTTCGTAAATTCTTTAAATTTCCGCAAATTGACACCAAATGGCCAACAACCAGCGTGTTTGATTAATCTGGAATTTCTGTTCTATAGGAGCTGTGCCGTCAAGCCAAAATAGAGTACGCTGAGGAAACCAGAAAAGCTCAAGAACTGCAGGATAAAATTAAGGCTGAGATTGCGGAGGCGAAATATAACAAACATTACAATATCTGCTGGGAGGTGAGTTTCACTCGGGAAAACATCACTTCCTCTTAAATCAACAGCGTTTCGCTGCCGTTTTCTCGTTAAAATAGACAGATTTAGCAAAGATAACGTGACGGTATTGACTACGGCGTGCGCAGATTAAAACCCGACTTGACCAATGACAGGATAATAAGCTGAGCACCGAAGTCGCGTTCATACCTTTCAGTGCTTTCTCATTCTCATTTGACGTTGCGTTGTCTTTGTTAAAATGTGCCGAATGAAAAGTAGGCTGGGTCTGCCATCCATCCCGTTCGTTTTCCACATTTGCGGATTATTACATGAGCTTTAACCTATCATAGTAGAAGGACTGTTTTCAGACAGTCTATTTCACATCGGATATGGCTTGTCTTTTGTCTTGAAGGTTTTATCACAGATTGTGGACTTCTCATGTAAAGTTGGAGAATACAGGGAGCTGACTGAAAAGTATGTATGTGAAGACAGATTTTCCCAATAACAACTCTGGTGCATTTCCATGCTGTAACACCATGAAAGTTAAGCAGGAAAAATGTACGAAGATGTTGTGACACTAAATTTCTGTTACTGTTTTTCAGACTCATTCCACCCAAGATGTTCAGGGAATGGAAAGCACTGTTTCTTGAAGGACTCCCCATTTACGAAGACGAGGTTGAGTAGCATTTCTTGAATTCTTACTGACAGTTGACTGGCTCAATAAAACCAAACCAAACGAATACTAACCTTACATGCGCGCATTTTCCCGCGCTTTAGGCCGGTTACATGTTGTTGCTTCGTATTCTGATTGGCTTATTGCACTTTTTCAGTATGTTGTGATTGGTTGAAGTAACTGCTTTGGTTTTGGTTATACGACATTCAACTGCCCTATCATATTGCCTAGCAACGAAGATGCGGCGTAATGTGATGAATGAGTCGAGTTGGAAACGTTGCACTCGTTATAAAAGCTGGTCAATTGAATTTGACGGTGGAAATTTCGGACAGGTAAGGCTCGTCCACTGATTCTTTTTTTACTTTCATTTTGACAGCCGCTGGAAGCTCCGAACACCGAACTTGCCAAACAGAGAGAAATTGAGAAAGAAAAAGAAGATTTGATGGACGAAGGGGACTTTTTAGAGTACAAGGTAGGTGATAAGGAATGGGTGAACGTTTTACAAAGGGTGCAAGATAACTTTGTTAGGGTTAGGGTAAAATTGTGGCTATTTTTCTACATTTTAGCTGTGTAGGTTTTCTTCTGCGCGCGCATACCCCACCAGCGAGCGCTTGAGAGAAAGCGCGCGCTTTATCTCTAGTACTGTTTGTGACGTCAAAAGTTTTACCGCACATTCAGTGAACAAATGCCAATTTATCTTTTTTATCAAAACTTCGTTAATGTTGAGTGTATTTTGTGGTTCTGACTTTCCAGTCTGGAAGAAATTCCAGATTGCTGAACCATTCGACTGCACTTAAGTTTTTAGTATTTCTTCCTTCGTCGATTTCTTTCTTTATGTTGTCAGCGCAAAACGAAAGTGTTTTGCACTGACGCCTTTATGCGTATGAAACACTTTCTAACAATATCATTTTACTTTTAGAATTTAATAGGTGAATGGGCGCCAGTGGAGGGCTTGGAAATCCAAGGACCCGCCAAGGATAACGCTGTGTTGGGACACATTATTCACAGACTTTTCACTATCGTTTCACCACCAGAGGTCAGCTATATGGTTGTGTATTATTTTCAGAGCAATTAATCTGATCAATCACAACAGACATGAATCGTGCAATGAGCCAATCACTATTCAAAGCAATTACTTGCAGCCAGCGCCCAGTGCGCGAGAAACGCGTAAATCTGGCCTGAGGCAATTCAATTTATTCTGCAAATAATTTAAAAAAACTTTCGCTTTAACCCATAAAACAACTATAGTGGCATGTCTTTCAGCCAGTGAGAGTTCATGTAACTTACTTGTTTGTGTCTCTGTTTGTAGCCACCCCCTCCCCCACCGGAGTTTCCGCCGTTTCCAATCAAGGTCTGTTTTCTTGGAAAGTTTTTCAGTGGGAAAACCTCGACCATTGATAAGATTCTTGAAGGTAGGTAACCTCCTTCAAATGACAAGCGCAACTACTTTTCTTCTAGGATCGCCTGTTGAGGCTAGTTATAGGTGCAGTGTTTGGTAATTCCGTTGCCCCTGCGGGTATGCAGATGCGCTCTTGTACCTGCGAACATCGAGAGGTCGCCCAATATTCTGGCGTATAAATTCCATGTTTCTTTTTTCTCTCACCTTCTGTTCATTTGTTTTAGATCATCGAATGATGCGTCTGTCGGTTGATGATCTTGTTGCTGAAGCTGTGGACGCTTTTAAAAACAATGAATGCATTGAAGAGCCGCCAGAGGAACCAGCTATTCTAGTAAGATTGAGTTTGCGTATTGTATATCAAAACGTTGTCTTACTCCACTCAGATGTGTAAAAACTTGGAAAGTTTATTATTTGACGGACTGCCAGAGGTGACGTGTTACAGGCGGACCTCGATTATCCGGACTATTTGCTGTAATGGAAATTTTATCTGCAACCGATGCGTCCATGTTGACGGCTGTCCCAAATAAGAAAGCGTGGGAGGACAACGAAATGACTGCGGTGCAAACCTCGAGATTAGTACACCTCTACATAAAACAGTAAACTGAGGCATTGTGTTTGAACCAGTGTCTACCTCTTTCTGTTCTTTTAGGAGGAAGACACTTCTTCTAAGAAAGTGAGCATCCAGGAGCTACAAACAGGCGAGTCCCAGGCTGCCATGCCTCAATCAGCTGCGGTTGAAGAGGGGACTGTGGAAAGCAAAGGTACTAAAAAGAACAATAAGAGTATCAAAAAAGTTTTAAGATGTACTGCTTTTCGTGTTAGCGCTGGTAAGTTCTCAACGTTTCCGGAGTGTTCTCTGGCGAAAGATTCTCGGCGAAGTAAAATGTAGTATGATTGCATTTGATACAGTGCATTACCGTCATTTATGCGTTGTTTTGTTCGTCGATTTTTTTTCAGTTAACGCGTTTTTTACTTGTTTTACAGAAACTGAAGATGCGAACAAAATAGAAGAGAAACAAGCCAGTGAAACAGGAGAAAGCGAGGAGAAGAGAGATAAGACAAAAGACGAACTGGAAAAGGAAAGCACCCAGGCTAAAGAAGACGAAAAGAAGACATCATCGAAATCGAAGGAAGTGGAAGCAGTAACGTCCAAAACTAAATTACCCACGGTTAGTAATAATAATAATTAGTATATACTAAAACAGTGGATGGCGCTGAAGGCGCGCGCTGATTGGCTACTCAAACTCCGGATATCCTGTTCCATTCACCTCCGAGCAATTCGCGCGGAATTTGCGCCAAAAAATGTTGTAATCTTTGCAGGAATAAATGAGTTAAAATCATCTTTTTGTACTATATTATCTCACTGTTTTAGTATAGACTAAAACAACTATTCACCTCAGTGTTGGTGGCTAGTGTTGAATATTTACCTCGCCGCTTCGTGGCTTGGTAAATAGGGACCTTTAGATTTGAGTACGAGTACGACTTTTCAAATCCTGTTCACGTGCTTTAGATGATCACTTGTGACACCAATCTTGTTTCTACAATCTCCGGATCCACTGGTACGTAACAAGGAAGAGTTACGGTTCAGGGGGAGTAACTGATTTGAAATTAGAAATTCGTACTTGTACTCGATCTCGTACTCGTACTCAAATCTAAAGGTCCCCAATATCCACCACTAGCCACCTCCACTTCGGTGAATAGTTGTTAACCATCATCATCATCTTCAATCGTCGCCATCTTCATTGTCATCGTCATCATTATCTTCAATCATCGCCATCGTCGTCGTCGTCGTCATTGTCATCATCATCATCATCATCACTATCGTCACCATCGTCATCATCATCATCATCATCATCATCACTATCGTCACCATCGTCATCATCGTCGTCGTCGTCGTCGTCGTCGTCATCATTATATCAATTATCCCCACCACTATCACTGTATTTATCGCTATCCTTGTCATTGTCATGTCCCAGCCTTTCGATAGCACGTTCGGTGGGAAAGTTGGTTGTTGATTCAGTGTATATTTGTATTTTTGTGTTTTCTTTTAACAGCTCACCACTCGCGCTAAACTTGGATCCAAGGCTTATGGTTTCCTGAAAAAAGGAAAAGCTACCCCAGATCAGCTGTTGGTTGATATTATGGTGGAATCTGTCAGGTAAAGGAAAGAACTTATTTCCAAGAGGGAATTTCTATAGCTTCCTGTACTCAATTTTGGGTTTTGTAACGGACTCGATTTCTCATCTGAAACTCATTTAACATGCGCATGCATGAAAGCGCCGTCTTTTCAGTCACTCGATTCTCTCTTATGGGTGAATAAGTCAGTTAACAAGCTTCCTTTTCTGATTTCAAGGCAAGTACCCGAAGGAACTGGCTGGATTATGGACGGCTTTCCAGGCACCATAAACCAAGCTAAGGTAAGTACTTATCACACACTTCGACATTTCGCTGATGAAAATGTCACGTTAATCGCGAGTCTTATCTTTTTAACAAGGCGGTGCAGGCTACAAAGAAGTTTGCCTCATTCTACGAATCTTATTGCCCTGGGCTGAGTTGTTCGAAGCATAGTTACTGCTAACCATTGGTTAAGTTGTAATATATATATTTAGGCAAGTGGAGCTCCACAGTTCTTTCCTTATTGTATTGCATTTACAGATAAACTAATATCAATGCCAGGACTCGAGCCAGGACTCTAGTAGGGACTTCTGTATTGTGATTATAGTTTTTTTTACTGTTTTGCTGCAGAGCCACAGCCACCATTCAGTCTAGTGCAAACGAACATTTTCGAAATATTATCTGCCTTTGTGGGTCAAGGGACTACATGAACGAGCAGAAACGATTAACAAACTTTTTCTTCATCACAGTTTAAATTACATCTGATTACTTTTCAATACAAATGGTGTAAGTCACTAAACTAGATTAACAGTAGACTGCGAGCAGTCTCTCTTTTGCTCTAAAATCTGTGGAACGAACGCGATATACGAGGGTACACTTTAATAACCATACTCAAAGTACATACCTAAAACTACCGGCTCGCGGATTCGCCGCCCGTACGTAGAAATTGGAAAAATAAGACAAGTAACAAACATAACTCGTAGTAACCGAGACAAATCGCTGATCAATTTTCATGGCATAAATGTCCACGTAAAAGACAAAACCGCAGTGCTAACCTGCGGACAGTTTTAAAGTCAGTCAACAATCATTCCGAACGCAGCTCTTGAGCAGTAACCGTCATTTCACACAAAAGTATCATTTTTCATGTCCACCAAGGAAGCTTCTTCAATTAAGGATTTTTAGCGGCGAAGCCGCCCAGTTTAACACACAGCAACGTCCGAAGACAGCGCCTGTATGACTAAAACCTTGCCAAACCACACGATCTTTTCTCTCGAAGACCCGTAAACTATAAACATGCCTGTTTTCTCGAGCCCTTTCTCGCTCTCTTTATCGCTGTTCCCCACTAGTAATTTCGTCTCTTTTCTCGAACTTTTTGTAGTTCTTTCTCCCGTTGCTCGTCACCAGATTCAGCCTGTTAACTCGAGCTCTTTCTTGTTCTTTCTCCCGTTGCTCGTCAGTACAATTCAGTCTGTTTACTCGAGCCCTTTCTTGTTTTTTCTCCTGTTGCTCGTCAGTACAATTCAGCCTGTTTACTCAAGCCCTTTCTTTTTCTTTCTCCCGTTGTTCGTCAGTACAGTTCAGCCTGTTTACTCGTGCTCTTTCTTGTTCTTTCTCCCGTTGTTTGTCACTGATACTCTGCCAACGAATAGACAAAACTGACTTTGTTTTTTAACTGTCTTCAAAATTTCCCTTTGTTTTTCTACAACGCAGTTGGCCGGCAGTTGGCCATGCAATTTCCCGCCACAAAAACGCGGATTGAGAAGTATGTATATGGGGAAATGATCTGTCCAAAAACAGTTCAAATGGAAGCAAGCTTATATGCGCGCTTGCACACGAAAGGGTTAACTGGAGTGTCACATTTGACTTGTCTTTTATCGAGGGGTGGACGTACGTACGGACGTACAGACGGTCTTACGGTGACGTCATAACCAAAATTTTTCGGATCGATGGGTTACCATATTTTCTTACCAATGGTGCTCCGCGCACGCGCTTTCGCCTTCGTGTTTAACTGGGGTTAGCGCTAACCATGCTTCGAGCAAGTCGGCCCTGTTGAATATAACCATGGTTTTAATTTGTTCCTTCAGTTGTTGGAGAAAGCCCTGAGTGGTTATGACGCCCAGAAGGAAGCTAAAGACGCAAAAGCAGCAAAAGAACCCAGCAGAGTAGGCAAAACAAGGAAATCCCGCCTCGCACCAGACCCCCATCCACCTCCAGAGGTAAGAAACACAGGTCACTTTCCACTCTACCAAAAATCCTGAAGTAGAATGCAGTCCTCCCCCCCTCCCCCTTTTTTTTTTTACCGCAGACTTGCCGCTTCGTGTTTCTCCTTCAGGCTTAACTGACATCACGACTTCGTTGACCAATCGCATCAACAGTCAGAGTATTTATACCACACACTGACGTTGCACAAATCACTTGACTCTGATGATGACTTCCGCTCAGGTTGTCGAAACGTCAGTCAATGTCATCTTAAACAGTCCTCTGGACTACACTCACCCGGAAGATCGTACTTAACTTAGTTATGATATAACTCCCGGTTCAAATCATTTACGATTGTATTCCCTTTTCTCGGATACTCAATCGATCGACGATCTTCGCCAAAGAACAATGGTTGTAGAGAGGTCGTAGGAAGAATATGTGCTTACTTTTCCGTTTCTGATTTCAGACTCCCGTACCAAAGAGCGGTATTGACTTGGTGTTGCTGTTCGACCTGCCTGATGACATCGCGCTGAAGAGAGCTGAAGGAAGAACATGTAAGAAACCTCCCCATGCTGTTTCAAGAGCTTGAACAAATTTAGTACTGCCACAATCTTCAGCAAAATACGTGTCTTCAGCAAGATACGTATCTAAGTTCGTTAGGGACAATTTCAAAAGCTGCCATCTTAGAATTTAACGTTAGACACAGTATCTCAGCGTACGGGATATATGGAAAGGTTTCACTGCAGAACCTCAATACTGAGTATACAGTGACTTCTTATCTTAATTTTTTGTTTAAAAATAGTGTTTGGTGTGGGTCGGTAATCGTGAGTGTTACACAATATGGTTCCTAGTTTGTAATCTTTGAGATTCTTTCGTTTGACTGCGCTCTGAAGCATTGCTTGCTTGTGGTTCTATTTATTAACAAGGTGGTTGTAACTTCTGACTCTAAGGTTCAAAACCTACTGAATGCTACTAAACACTTAGCGGAACTTTGCTGTGGTGCGTACTGCAATCTGTACCCAGAGCCTCCGTTCCTCTTGCTCAGTGGGCAGGAAACGAACTTCTCTGGAAATATCTGTGCGTTAGTCCGAAAATATCGGACTTCCGGAAATGCGCATGCTTAGTCTAGAGAGTTTCGCGCCATTTTGAACTTCTATTTTTCTTCCGGTTATTTGTATTGTTTGATAGTAAGTAAGTAAGTAATTAAATAATCTTTATTTATCCACGGTTAAAATTTCATCAGGCTAAGGCATAAATTACACTAAAAATTCAAAAGTACAAACAACGAAAGATAAAAATTATGCCAATATTAAAACCTGGTTTCCATGAATGCGTACCTCTATTACTTAAGTAATTATTTAAAGCAGTTCGAAATTCACTCAGAGATTCTACTTTCCTGACATTAAGGGGCAGACTGTTCCAGAGAACCACTCCACTATAATGAAAACTATTAGGAAAATAGTTTGTGTGTGGTAAAGGAACAACACGTTTATTGGCAGAATCACGGAGTGAGTATGGCGTGGTATCACTACGGTTCACAACTTTGGAACGTAAATACTCCGGGGCAAGTCCGTTAATGGATTTATAGACCAACAAAGCAGAATCGGAAAACCTATGAGAGTCGCTCGTTTCTTCAAGCATGCGCAGTAAGGATCGAACGCTTAGACACGAGATTGTGCTTTCTGCTGTACTAAGTAACGTGGTTCTAAAATCTGAAAGTTGCACTGAGCTACTGTGCAGTGCTCTCCCGTGGTACTTTTGTCTCTGGTGAATAGTGTAATTTTAACTTTGAAGCAATATATCAAACACGAGAATGAGAGTTTCATCAGATATCCAATCACTGAGAGGCGAGTTGAACCGACTTCGAGATGTTTGAATATCTGATGAAACACTCTATCGAGTACAAAGGGATCAATATTGATCAATATTTTAAGATGAATGTGAGATTAAAGTTATTCTAATTTGGATCATATTCCCAAACTACTGTCACGGTGGTGATTTCATTTGTGTTAATGAGTTTTAGAAGGTCTTATGATGTTTGATGTTTGAATTTAGATGATCCTCAGACAACCGAACAGTACCATCAGGAGTACAATCCACCCGTAGAAGGCAGCTACACAGGGATGAACAAACAGGAGAAGGTTGTACCAGTCTCGGATCCCTCCAACGACCGCGAGCAGGTCCAACAGAGGTTAGTTGCCTTTGACTTTTTTCTATCCCAGAGGTCAGTGTTAAATGTCGAAGATTTTTAGGCGTTTGTTTAGTCAGTTACAACGTGCCAAGTCTGCTCTTCATAAATGATACCTATTCTTGTTACAATGAATCCACAGAATTTGAGGGATTTAATTTGAAACAGTTCCTTTTGCATTCAACCTTCCCTTCGACGTTTTTACTCAACCTTCATCCACATCATCCCCATCTGCTTGAACAACGCGTTCAAAATTATCTCTTTTTTTCATCTTTCAGAATCGTGGGTTTTACTGACGCTTGGCCCAAGCTGGAAAAATGGTTTAGTAGATTCGGAATCCTTCAACAAGTTGATGCAAATACCACCCAAGGTACGCAACATGTGACGGTTCTTAAATTACTTCAATGCTTATCTGCGGACTGCCGCTTTGCTGATGAAGGAAACTAATTTAGGGGTGTTCAGCTTTCACCACAACAAAAGCTCGTTGAGTGCGCTTTCCACTCCAGTGATAGTTTGGGAATACCTTTTTCTAGCACCTTTTTCTCTAGGAGATAACGATATTCCCCGCCATAATGCCTTTTGCTACATGTTTATGATAAAGATCAGATACATCAAGGAGAACAATGAGATTTGTTTGTCTACATGGTTAGTAACAAACGCCGTTGCTCGTTTTTTTAGAGGAACTGTTTGATGAAGTCTCTGCGTTGTTAAACGAAACTTACCAGAAACTGGTTGCACCTCCCGAAGAAACCCCTTCTGTGAGTATACACCTGCTTTGCAGAACTTTGCGTATGTTTGTGAATACGTTATGCGAAAAAAAAAACTGCACGGTCAACTGACGCACTGCTATGAATAGCGTTTAAAATACTCTGGGCCCGGTTGTTCGAAGGCCGATTAACGCTAATCCAAGATTAAAATTTAATCAAGGAGCTTAATTCTCTATCCCCAAACTTTGCTCATTGCTGATATTCTGCAAAATTTTAGATTAGCGGAAGTCAATCTTGAAAAACAAAAACCAGCGGAAACAACTTCCATCTAAAAGTTAAAAACTGCAACCAAAGTTTACGCTAATCCTGGATTAGGTTAATCGGCTTTTGAACAACCGGACCCTGATTATTAAGATATTCCGCTTTGGAGGCTGTCTTCCTCCTCCTCCTTCTCCTCATTGCTTTTTGTTTTCAATAGGAACCATCCGTACAACCTGGACAAACAGCTGAAGGTAATATAACGTTTTTAATCCTCTAGCCACATTTTAGCCGATGTTACGGCTGCATGGTACGCATCATTGAATTTGGTACAATCCATTGTTTAAATCTACTTTTCAAGGTGAGACCCCCACAGGAGCGCAGTCCATCCAAGGTGATGCCCCTCCCGCGGATGGGCCTGGAAGTGAGAACACTGTAGTGCCTCTTGAGAGCAACCCTCCAGTGTCCGAGGCCCCGTCTGAGGCAGGGGCTAAATCTGAGGGCAAATCTGAGAAAGGGACAGCGAAGAGTAAAGGAGACTCTAAACCAGGTAAATGTTGACTGACTGACTGACTGACTGACTGACTGACTGACTGAAGGGCCAGCGAAGGGCTAGCGCTCGAAACGTCAGCTTTTAGAATCCCTGTACGGTGGTCAATTTACATTTATTAACTCTGTTGATAATACCAAAATCTTTGTGATTGATTGATTGATTGATTGATTGATTGATTGATTGATTTGAAATCAAGCAAAGAGACAAAACAAATGAGAAGAACATAACAGCATCTCGGTAGACGAATCATCCCGCAGTTACTTGGTTCCTATTCAGGCCGACGTTCTATTATATTAGTCTCTGATTTATGATGGATCTTCGTTTTCAAAATTGTTTATCCCAAAGTATTTGTATTTTTGTACAGGGACTTAACAGAAATATGCAGATAGATGTCACAAGATAGTTATATAGAACGAGAAATATATGTTTAAAATCTTAAGGCTTTACACTGATCCTTACTATTGACTTCCGTACAACCACATGGATCATTCAGATTACGGTTTGTCTCTAAATAAAGAGTGTACCGCAAAGAGATGCGCTCAAATTCACTCAAGTTTTCTCTTGTTACAATCTGCTTCACTGACACTTGCTTTGCGTTCCATCGCCAGGTTCGCCAAAATCCAGAAAGAGCAAAAAAGACCGTTCACCCTCCCCGCCTACTTCCAAGAAAGGAGCCAAAAGCCGCAGCCCTACTCCCCCAAGTTCCAAAAAAGGCTCGAGATCGGGCTCCAAGTCTCCCTCGGCATCAAGGAAAGGTGGCTCGAGGCCTGGATCCAAGGGATCAAGACCAGGATCCAAAAGAGCTAAGTCTCCGAGTATGTACCGAGGGATTAATCTTTTCTACCCCACCTCGCCCCCTCCCCCCTCCCTAAGAATTGATAATTACACATTTAAAAAGCTAGTCTGTTGTCTTTCCTGTATTTTCAAACGGAAAATCAGGAAACGAAAATTTTTACAGGAAATTACTATTCAGTAGCTTTTGTTTACTGTAGATTTTATTCACGAACTTAAAATATGTAAAGCACATCAGTAACTTTTGACTCCGACAGAGTAACTACCGTGAACAGCCTAACAAACGGAGCCACAAGAAAGTGATACTCAGAGCTTTCATTTGAATGGTCACACTTTAGGATTTCATCTACAGACTCAAACGTTAGAACCACCTTGTACGGCATAATAAATAGCACCACTGGAAAGTACCGCTCATTGGCTTTCATTTGATTGATCGCAGGTTGGGATTTCATCCACAGACTCAAAGACCGAGAACATGCGCGCGTTGTTCACAATTCCCAAACAAATTCGTTTGGGGACCGATCTTTTACAGACTCAAAAGTTAGAAACACCAAGTTCACCATTAAACTGCACCGGAAAATACTGTTCAGTAGCGTTTATATGATTGGTCAAACTTGACGATTTCGTCAAACTACTCAGTTCAAGGCTAGAAGCACCGCTTACAGCATTATGGCGTACCGCTAGAGTTGTCTTGACTTGTCACTGAATTCTCACTAGAATTTGTGTCAAACACTTAGGAGAATACGCCATTTTACAGTTATGTGTTCAGTGACCTGGCCTTTGGGTAGAAGTGAGGCTGGCGTTGACCTTGTTTTGATACAGACCTCACTGCTTTTCTCATGTAAATCATGTTGTTGTTATGCTAACTAGTCTACATTTACATGAGAAAGACAGAGGTTTGTATCAAAACAAGGTCACCCCCAGCCTCGCTTCTAATCAAAGGCCGGGTCACTCAACATGGAACTGTAAAATGGACTATTGCTACTTTGACTTCTTTTGCAGAAAAAGCCGCTGAAGAGCTGGAGGAAGAGACGCCACCTGAGCCGCAAGGACCACCCGAGCCGGAGCCTGGGTCCCAGGAATGGGAATACGTTGATCAACTTATTGAAGTGGTTCGTAATCTGACTGACTTGGAGCCCGTTACACATTTAACCAATTAAGTTTATCAAAACTTCAGTCCCAATCTACGGCCTTTCTTGGAAGTACCTTTAAATGTCCTTTTCTTTTTTGCTGGTTGGTTTAATTGTTTTCGGGTCTTGGAAACTCAGTTTGAGCTTGCCGCACTTGGACACAAAACGAACTTTTTATATTCTTTTTATATCCAGAGTTAGCGAAAGCTATGTTCAGTGCGCGCAAATTTATTCTAAGATGTCTTACAAAACCAAGTAAGTTTCTATCCAAGGTTGAACTCTCAGTAAAAAGCTAACGCTCTAGGATGTCTGGTTTACTTTTTTTGCCAATGTTCAATTGAGCTATTTCAGTGGGCGTATTTATTTTTAAACACCTCAAATAGGCTAAGGGAATGTCTTTCTTTTGTGTTTTATGCTAGGACTTTGCTAGCGTGCTAACAACACAGTGGGAGAATTCAGAGGAAACCTATATTGACTCATGTAAGAGGGTGTTTAGAGAGATCCGACTAGAGAGGGAACTTATTCACAGATACTTCTACGGAACAAGGTGAGCGTTGAAGCTGAAAGTGTGCTAACAGGCCATCTGAACTGTTTCCAGCCTTTGGCATATTTTTAAGGGTTATATGTCGTTTTCACCTCGCTGTTGGAGTACCTACGCGAAACACAGCAGTTGCTATGTTAAAAGTGTATAAGTGTATACAAGAATGTCAAACCCACCACAAAAGATTTTGACAAGGTAGCCCTCGAATCTAATGTCAAAACCCTAACATTTCAATGACCAAAGCTCTTTTCTTTTCGTTTTATCACAAGTTTGATAATCATTGGAACAACTGTAAGCTACCATTGTTTATTTACAGAACTTGAGAAGTTCAGTGTCATGTCGCTCTCCCTTGATTTATACACTGTTTTGTTCCTATATATAGAAAAGATTTTGTAGCGTTTTTGAAGAGGCCAGACGAGAAACAAGAGTACGTTCTGCAGTGGCAAAATGTAGGTTAAAAGCGATGACGACTGATTGCTTTTGGCTCTTTCTTTTTGGGGTTTACCCATTTTATAATGTATTAAGTTAAGGTTATTAACGAAGTAGGGTGTATTTTATTTGTTGTAGTCGTACAACGAAGTTGCTGAAGACATGCGAGGGGACGAGGACACCAAAGCTGAACTTCATCAACAGCTAGATGTGAGTACAAGAAAAATCATCCGTGATTGTCTTAGCTCATTGAAATTTCCTCTGGTGTAAAACTCGCGCGCATTGTTAGCGATATTTTTCATGGTCGTTTAAATTATTTTCTCACCGTTTTCACCTGAACGAGTAAGTTGCATTTCATAGATAACTTTGTATTGTATTTGCTTCTCGATCGATCGCTCAGTCAGTCAGGTTTGTCGGACGTTCGGTCGCTCGGTCATCGTCGATCTGTCGGTGGATCGGTCGCTCGATTGGTCGGTCGGTTGGTCGGTCGGTATGGCAGTTTCAACTGTCATAGTTCTTTGTTCATTTCTTACCTTTTGTGAGATCCGGCTTGGTAAAGAATGTGTGTGCCTTTAAAAAGTAATCAGTCACCATCTGTGTTGTTGTTTTGTCGTAAGGATCTTTGTGACCGACTGTATGATATCTGCGATAATCGCAAAGAGCTGGCAGAGAAGGAGCGTCAATCCGTGATGAATGAAGGATGGTTAGAGGACAGGCTGGGCCTGCTCACTAACTTCTACATCACACTCATGCAAGCAGAGGTGGATCGATACCAGGACGCAGTCAGACTGCTCAGGGATTACTATGTAGGCATGGAAGGTATTGTTCCCTGGTATTTCAGGATTCCTGTTAAACTCGTCGCCAATAGAGAAAAGCATAGAACGTGTACGAGAGCGAAGCAAAACACCCTAAGACATGAAAGCCCCTGCAAATCCCTGCACATATCTGTATTTTATGAGTTGGAATACATACATCCGGGTTGTCGACATTTTCTTAGTTTTCTCAGCCATTTAGTTTGAAGTTCTTAGTATTTTAAAATCTGTGAAATGACTTATCGCCGTTTTTGGCTGCCACTGTTTCTTCTTTAGGCAAAATACCGTCTGAAGCCATCAGCGAGTACTCGCGCTTACCACTCGTGGAGCTACCGCTGACCTTAAGACCGCAGTCTGCGTCGTCCAAATCAGGAGGCAGTGAAAGTGCAACGAACTTGGTAACCGTTGAAAAGGTGGAAGTGAAGAGTCCATCGGGCAAGAAAGACAAAGATAAAGGAGCTTCTAAAACTCCAGAACCTGTAGAACCACAGGAGGAGGAGCAGAAACCACGGTATGCTAATCCCGTCTTGAATCGGAAAACTTAACGCTCCTGTAAAGGACTGTAAATCTCAAAATCTTTATGATTTTTCGCGACCTCAAAAATTACGCGACCGTGGAAATCCAATCAGCCGTGAACTCTGTTATTTGACCACTGGTAACTCCCAAGGTAAAAGCGCGAAACTGAAAGACTATTTTCTACAAAATGGTTGCGATCTGTTAGTGTCGAGCTTGTTATTAGTTCTGGCACCCGTTTCTCGAAACTCCCGAAAACGTTTCGGGCCCGAAGAGCCATTTCTAAAACCGCGATCCGCTAATTCTAGAAAGCTGGTCTTTTACTATAATTTAAAGATATGAAAGGGCACATTTGTTGCAACATTTCATGCCTGAAAACATCTTCGATTTTAAGATACGAAGGAAATTATGGCACCCGAAATGTGCCCGAAAAGTTTCGGGACTTTCGAAAAACGGGCCCCTGGAACGTTTTCCTCTTTCTACCCAGTATACCTTTAGTTCCCCGACGTCCAAAGTCCGGTGAACCAGGTACCGGGAAGGGAAAGGACAAGAAAGGAGACAAGAAAAAGGGCCAAGCAGCTGACACCGACAAACCAGAGACCCCCGTGCCACCTTCAGACCCGGATGAAAAGGTGAGCCAAATGATAAACAAACCTCAGAGGGCGTTAAATTCCCCTTCCTCTCCCACCATGTCAAAAAGAAAGAAGATGAAAGAAAACTTTTCTCCTTACTTTAAGTATGTTTTTACGAATTTCAAGATTCTTTATAGATATAAAGTTTTAGTTGACTTTTGTGGCACCGCCGTACAGTCATCTTTGAAATGTTCTTTTTTATTTTTTTTGAAGCTCGTCTTTGATGCCTATATTATTGCTCTGACGATTATTGAAACAATGGTAAGTTAAATAGGATGAGTAATAACAAGAGTAGAGGTATGTGGCGTGCAGTTAGGTGAAAACGGGTTGATTTGAAATATAGGAACTGTTATTCCTTCTGACATCACCAGAGCTGCTTTTCCGCTTCCAGAGGCTGTTTTCTGTGGTCAATTTCTCCTTAGGCAGCGGATTTAAATCATTGATCAAAGTAATCACGTTTGGTTTGGTCTTGCTTTACTGCGCTCTGGGATTGGTTGGGAAAACTGGCGCCACTTTTTCAACCAATGAGAATCAACAACAAGCCAGTCATTCCTTGATCACATTCGCTCTTGGCGACAGCCAGCTGTTTCTACTTGAAATTATGATTGCTTTGTTGCGCTGTTAACATTCGTTTTGACTGGCTAGATGAATTGCTTTATTCTTATGTTTTTGGTCTTGGGTTGATAATCGCTTTATCTCACCAGGCGTTGATAGACCAGGCGGAGCAAGAAGCGGAGGCCATTAGACAGGCAGAGCTTGAAAAAGAGAAAGAGCGAGAGGCATTGCAGAAAAAAGCTAAGGACAAGAAAGACAAGAAAGGCAGAAAAACCCCCTCCAAGGGTGTGTCACCGTCAAAAATAGAGACACCTCCACCGCGTGAGTAATGAGTGTCTCATGCACACCATGAAAAGTTGGAATTATCTGTAACAGCATAATAAACAGTACCACAGGAATGTACTGCTCAGTAGCTGTTATTTGAATGGTCACACTTTAGGATTTCATCCACAGACTCAAAAGTTAGAACTACCTCGCATAGCATTGTAAACATTTTCAAAGGAACTGCTCAGTAGCTGTTATTTGAATAGTCGCACTTAAAGATTTCAAAAGTTTGCACCACCTTGAAAAGAACGTCTAAACAACGTCACAGGCAGTTATTGCTTAGTAGCTTTCATTTAAATGTTTAGCTGTTTAGCAGTTCATCCACCGACTTATGGGAAACCATTAGTAAGTAGCTTTCTTTTGAATGGTCACACGTTAAGATTTCATCCGCTTACTCAAAAGTTGAAACCAGCTTTGCACAGCAAATTAAACAACACTACAGAGAAGCACTTAAAACTAATCTTTATTATCAGGGATCTTTCTTCGTATTTTGTAGCGCCACCAGAAGAGCAAGAGGGCCAATCTGAAGAGGAGCAGCTTAAACAGAAAACAAAAGAGCGAGCAAGGAAGGAATTTCTGGGTGCTGTGGCTGCGGAAGGTGAAGGAATTAGTTTTTAACGGGAAAAACTCGAAGAGGCTTCAGTTCTCAATTGTCAAATGGTCAGTTGTTCGTGCAAACAAAGAAACTTTGGTCTCTTGTGCTTTTGCGCTCCCGTTTTTTACGATTTCACGGAAAATTGTGGACCACAAATTGTTCTAATTTTTCGTGAAGAATGCAGCCTTTATTCGCAACAAGGGAGAATAAGGTAACCACCCGAATTTATTACTCACTTGCGCGCGCATGCAATTTTTTCACGCATCAGTTTCTTCGATGGTCTTGCGCTCCGTAACTCCTTATTGTGACATCATGTATTTGCCTTTGCGCGCTTTGCTTTGCAATAGAAACAGATGCTCCTGATTATGATTGTTATTTCGATTAACCCTTGCCGGAGTTAAATTACAAATACATGTTTCAACTTCTGTTTCGTTGTGGTGGGTAGCTAATCAAAATATCTAGTTTGGTTTGATTCCTGTTGCACGAATGTAGCTGACGTTTCGTTGCTTTCCGTATTTGTCTCCTTGTTTTTGGCTTTCTTTTTCTCATCAGATTTTTCCTGAGGGATTTTTAGCTTAACTTTATCGGATTGTACTTGCTAATTAGACCTGTTTTCATTTCTTCTCTGTCTTAGATAATGGATTGAAAACTCGGCTTGAAATGATCAAGAACCACGCCATTGCAGTGCTACAAGAACTCAAGGTATTGATTATGTTAACACTTAGAGTTCCTCGCGCTTTACCCTTCTCCTTATCAGACGATCTTTATTGTTATCTATCATTGTTGAAAAGATTACCAAGCCATTAACGACCCCTCCATCCCTACCACTATCTTGAAAGCCAAAACTCTGGTCGGCCAAGCGATTTTTTCGCTTATAACATAACTAGTTTTATGACAACGTACGAGCTTGTTGTGTCGCTTTTGAAGACGGGGCATTTTGTAAAATGCCTTGTCTGCAACATGTATCCTGTCCATGGAAGAAACACTCTTATAGTCATGGTTTTCATGTTGTACTGATGCATTTCTGTTCATAGTCGAGTAAATTTTCAGCTAACCAAAGAGCACGTTTGAATATTTCCAACTTTGGCTTTCGTGAAAGCTTTACGCTCTTTCGAAGTCTTTAAGACAACAGGAGTCTTTAATTGTTTGAATTATATTTTATTTTAATTTTCAGGCCAAGGCCGATTCAACTTACAAAGACATGGACGATTGGCTGGGAGAAAGGTTCCTGCAGGAGGTGGACAGGTGATTTAAGTGATAATGTTGAGAACGGCGTTTTCTTAATTTGTAACTTACCGTAACCTGTTTTTCCATTTAAGAGAGAGCAGCATTTGCTATGGTTTTGTTTTTTTCTGGCGTTTGTAATTGGTTGAAAATTTGGCGCCACTTTCTCAACCAATGAAGACGACTTTGTCGCGCGCACTTTCCCGCGCTTGACGTCGTGAATTAATCTGATTGGTTCATTACTTTGCTTACGTTAATTGTGACGATACACAGTTGTATTGCACCTGCTTTCCTCTTTTAAGCAGCACTGTTGTGTTTTTTGGCAAGTAGTCCAGTAGTAGGGTGTGGTAAGATATGGGTATAAGCTAATAAGGTGAACTTTACCACCTGTGTATCTTCACCCTTTTGTTGATATGTTTTGACTTTTTTTAGCATCAAAGAAATGGCGGAGAATGTACGCTTTGCTATTGAGAAAGAAGAGAAAATACAAGATGAAATTCTCCTCAAGGACAAAGACTTCGTTGTTGATCTGGTAAGCGCAAGGTTACCCCCCAAACGTTTGCGCATGTCACATGCGTATAGTAGGAGGAAAGTACCCTGTCTCCTTTCTCCTAAATGAGAGGAAACCAATGGTTTTCCTTTTTTAAGTTAAATGGCTCTGTATCTGCACCTGTATTAACTACCAACCCCGTCTCTTTGGCCCCTTCTCAGGACACGAGGACGTTCAAGACCCCCACGCCGCCCCCTCCTCCGAGTCCCACTGAGGTACCTCAGAGTGACACCTTCACTGTGACCCAGTTGATGAACTTAGACCGACAGGTTTGTTTTGTTTTAAAATTAGTATAGAAACCCTTAATTTTGACACTATGACCAGCGCACATGTTATATCGTATATTCCATGCTGCAAGCACCCTTGCTTTATTTATGTGTCTTTGCTCAAGTGAGGCTTACACAAGGTGAATCAAGATATTCAGGATGCCCATGGCGATATTATTAGTTAAGCAGATTTCTGAAGCTTTCACCATTACCTGAGTTTCCGTTTTGCCTGGGCTTAGGGATGTGTTATCAAATTGTAAATCGCCCCAGCTTCCCACCAAAATCTGCCTTGAAAATGACCGATTAACGCTGTTTGTAGAATGGTGGTCATATGCTGTATTTAGTTATACGTGATCTGTGCCTTCCTTGCCAGCTCATGGAGACAGCTCCGTCTGGTGTAATTTCCAACCGTGCCTTCTGTGATACTATCATGGACATGACAGTGCTTACGGTGAGAAATTCACTTTCTACACTCCCGGAATGCTCGGTTATTTGTTACTTTCGCTCTCAGAGATTACCATCCGAATTTCAATGACTAATACACTATTTTGCTATTGTAAGGATAGTTTTCAAGTGGATTATGGGTGGTCCTTTGTGGGGGCAAACGGCCATTTTAGGACGTAATTTTAATTTGAAATTGTAATTTTGAGAGGCTAGGCTGAGGACTGGATACAAGTGTGCGGCTTTGATCTTCCTTAACTGACCTCATTAATAACACAACATCCATTTCCTTTTGTTCCACAGTACGGCATGGAGTTGCTTCCAGATTCCTGGATGAATATTACCCAGTCTCAGGTAGGGAAAACCGCGATGACTTGTTTTGTACTCTGCCAACACTCGAGCTTTACAACTTAGACTTGATTCGAAGGTTTACGATCGCAAACGTTCCATAATGGAGTCTTTCTAAAGAGCTTCATATAGGAGAGAGTTCTGAAAATGGGGAAAATAGAATTTGTTACAGACGATTTCATACGCACGTGAACTATAACTAAAAAAAACAGAGAAGGTGCAAAACGGCGGTTACGGTTCAAGACGGTGGTACAAAAATGTGACTGTGTCTCCTGTCAGGAGAGTTAAACTGGTGAAACATTGGTGGCGACTTGAGTTATTTAGTTATGAGGTTCATGGTTGTAGTTGCGAGTGAAAAGAAAGAAAACGTATTTAAAAAATCTCTCATTGTTTTCAAATAAAACCGATCGAGCGGAATTTTTTTAACGGTATGTTTTCCTGGCAGCTTCAGGACGTGTGTACGATGCTTGCCTTGGAAACAGAGTTCATTGACTGGCGGAGATTTCTGTTGTCCGCTGCGCAACCGTGGCCACCAGCATCTAAGATGGATCTGTTGCTGACGCTAGAGCGGTGCAGAGAGGTGGATACTGCATTGTCAGGAAAGCTAACACGTGACGAGTATGAACAGGTGTGTTTTACCGCCACATCAGTTCTGACTTGTTAACAGGCGTTGGGTAAAGCAAGCTGAGCGAAGCCTGTGGAGAGCTGCTTCCCTACCCAGGCCTCGCTCGGCTCACCGATGCCGTTCTTCTTTCCAAATTAACGATATTTTTATCCCTCTAAGCCTTTACACGACCTCCGTTTGATGTTTGGTCATCCTCCCAGTGTTGGTGTAGTTACTCTCAAAAATCTTCATTTGTCAAGGAGGAGAGTTTACCGGAACTGAAGTAGAAGGAGAATGATTAGATTTAGGGAGTATCTCTTCTGGGTTCTGAATTCTAAAGTCTCTTATGCACAGGTTGACTTGTGGTTTTTCGGCCAACAAGAGCTAGAACACCCCACGGACCCGGAGGTGCCACCTATATTTGATCGACAAGGAAAACTTAAAACCGTGAGTTGCACAAGCCAGTATTGCAGAACTATAGACCTACTGATTGTGATCTGATTTTCCTTTGTTTGAGAAGTGTCTTTTGAAAAAAGAAGGAAGAGAACAGCAGTTGCTTATATAACGTTTTTTTAACTTTTGCAGGCCTTTTTCCGGATTTTTGCGGATTCTAGAGATGGCGCTTCAACGTTAGATTATGTTGACACGGTAAGCAACGCAGAATCTGTTGAATGACTAAACCAACGTGTGTTGGACTGCAGATGCAAATAAATAAACGAAAGAAGGAAGGAAGGAGATTAATAAACAAAATTTCCGATAGGCGCATTTGATCATATTCACATATTAATTTGCGCCTAAGAAATATTAAATATTATTGATTGATTGACTGGCTGGCTGACTGACTGACTGACTGACAGACAGACAGACAGACAGACAGACAGGCAGACAAATAACGGACAAACTTACTGACTGAATCCATCCATCAATCAATCAAACAAAACTGCCAATTAACACCGTATCTTGTTTTCCAGCTACTTTATTTCGCCGCCGACCCAGACCCCTTGGAGGGATTTCTCCGAGCTCTGAGTGTGGTTGCCAATCAACCGATGCCATCCAGCAAATCTTTACATTATCTACCTCAGCCAACCACAGACGAGACTGGTGGTGACGTCACTATTCCAGAAATCCAGGTATAGCTTGGTCCTCGTTTGTATTTTTTTTTTTTGCACATTTCAGTTGTATTAAAAAAAATAATGAAATATTATGAAGGGCTTAATAAAAGATTATTATTGTTGTATTGTTGTCACGTGTTACCAAGACCTCTCCGCTTGGATTCGTTCTTTTGATTGAAAGGACAGCTCTTGAAAAGGCCGCCTAATCTCTTTTCTCTTGCTTTTAATCCTCATTCTTCAAATATTACCAGACCTGTCGCTTTTAAAGAAAAACGCGTGTCATTATTTGTCTCTTGGAATCGAAATTCTTCATGAACGAAATTCAGCATGCAACGATCCCACTTAAATTTGTTTCAATACTTTCATGTGGTATTATGCTTGAACAGTACTTTCCTCTAGTGCTGCCTTCTATTCCCGAGTGAAAAATTCCAAACCAATATTCTTGTCACTCATTATAAAATGGTCGAAGAGTTACGCGCGCTATGATTGGTCGAATCGAGTCCATTACATTCCCGATAAAGCACGCAGCCTATGTCACGTGCGTGCATTGTTGAGTTACACGTAGCCTACGTCACGAGCGTGCGCGCGCGCGCAAAACTTGGGACATGCTATGCAGGCAATAATGGTAAAATCTTATGGTCCTGGCAAACGTGGACACATTGTTGCTTATGATGTTTTTTAGGCGCGCAAACACGCGGGACACAAAATGAATGTTGTGTGTCTATGCTGAGCAAACGGGGAAACATTTGTTGCGGACACAAAATTTGTGTCTGCAACAAATTTTGCGCGCGCGGGCAAACGGAGAAACATCTGTGTCGGCAACAATGTGTCCGCGAGAATGTGTCCTCGTTTACCAGGACCTTTACAGCACGTGCTTCTCTGGCACTTCTGTCGTGATCTTAAAAGTTCCTGCGTGCCTATATAATTCAACAATGCACTCGGCGCATTTTTAATTACTTTAATACATAGAGAAACGCTTAGTGGAAATAACTTATTCGCAGAACGTTTCATTTTGTATCTTAGGAACCTCAGTTACCGCCGCCAGAGATGGACTCGCTTGTTACACTGGATAATTTGATGAAGGTACCTACTATCGCACTTACCTAAGACCTTAACCCTTTAACCTTTGTGAGTGACTAATGGTTAATTTCTCCTTAGAGTAACACTGCTCAATCAAACATAGAGGTTGTGAGAAAAAAGGAAGTGATCAACAAGTAACAAAGGTTTTGATTGTTTAACAAATTCTCGTCATCATTACCATAGAACGAGTGGGAGGGGGGTTGGCACAGTGGTGAGAGCACTCACCCTCCACCGATGTCGCTCGATTCCCAGTTTTGACGTCATGAGTGGGTTGATTCTATTGTTGGTTCTCTTCCCTGCTCCTGATGCAGGACCTCCCTGAAAAACCGGAGCTTTCCGAGTAGAAATCATGATTGAGTGAGGAATATTTTGCTCCTACCCTGGTCCCCCCTCATTCTTTTCTTACTGCCGTTTCACTGGTCCCAACTACTCCACTTAGTGCCTGGAACAGGCTGGTTTCATGTTGTTTTATTTGGCAGGCTTTCCATCACGGTGAGGGTAGACATGAAGACACTCATCGTTTGAGTCTAACCGCTGACCCAGGTGACACATTTGCGAGGGTGAGTGAATCATTCATGCTTTGGGTAATCCACCCCAGCCAATGAAAATGAGCCTGGCAGCATAATGATCCAACAAGAGCCCAAAGCAATTACATTCTGGTCAGAAGTCTTGAGACTCCTGTAGATAAAGTTACACATAATTATCACACTGCTCTCTCCAACTTTACTGCCCGCCCCACCCCTTCCCCTCCCCCCCTGCAAGGCAATCAATGTAACTCGGGTTCAGGCGGGGTTGCAAGTGTTCAAGTGTAAGGGATTGAATTATAATATTATTCTGCGCGTTAATATGAGCGTATTACAAAATTGTATTGCTTGGGGTCGGATAGACTTGCTGCCTACGATTTAGTGAGCGGAAACGTTGCTAGACACAAAAGATAAAACAAAAGTGGACTTTTAGGAAGTCTTGCGGTCGCAATGTTTCATGTGATCCAAAGAAAGTTTGGCAAGGTTTCTGCAAGTTAAGATGACGACATATCCCGGGAAACACCTGAGAGTAATTAACACTGTTTTTAGTTATACTTTAAACTTGTTAAGATTGTTTTGTAAAACTCGCAGAGAATACATTCACTGTCATGTCAAAACCAATGCAATAACTTTCTACACTCATATTCACTCCTCACCAGACCCCCTTCCATTCACAGGAACGTTTGGCGGGAGTGTTTGTGGAGCTTGGTGCAGAGGAAACGGAGGCCGTGCCGTTTCACTTACTGTATCAACATCCCATAATACAGGACTGCATGCATGCGTGTCAGCGTTTCAAAGCAATTGTAAGTATTGTCTTTACTGACTGAGTGTTTCACCATGTTCACCTTTCTACAGTATATCGCACCAAACGAAACCTAAGGACAATAAAATAGTTCTCATTTTCTCCTCATTTGTTCTTGCTGAGATTGACAAACTGTAAGGTTTTATATGGTTTTATTCTCTTACTGACAAACCAAAAGACACATGTTTGTCAATGGCCGTCGATGCAGGGACACCACTCTTAATTATTTTGGTTACAGATGTCCAACGGGGAAATGGGTACCAAACTGATTAGGTTGACATTTTGAAGATCGTTCCATATGCCTGAGATTAAATGGAAGTAATGTTTTACGACTCGATCTTTCGTTGAAAACTTCAGTCATTTCAATTCATTGTTCTTCCATTTTCTATTGTCCTGATGACTTCCGCTCAAGCTGCAGAAACGTTAGTCACTAAGACAACGCAACGTCGTATGACAACGTGAAAGCGCGCGGAATGGACTGAGTACGACTTCCGGTGCTCAATTCGCCGTTCTACCATTGGTCAAGTCAGTGTTTAGATCTGCGTGCCCCGTCGTCGCTTTTGTCACGTGATCTTTGCCAAATCTGCTGGCTTATGTCACCACAACAGTCCCAATCAGGATTGCATTCGCCCGCACAATCGTTCTTCACCAAGATTCCCTTCTTTTTGACTAACGTCATACATTGCAATAGTGCTTTTCGCGCGTTCTGATCGGCTAACTCGGAGGTGATTAGCAAAGTACTATTCACCTCCGAGCAGCCGAAGAGAAAGAAAACGGCCTCCCATTTCGGTCTCCGGAGGGGAAATTATTTGAATAAATGCTAGTTACTCAGCTTGTGTGGTATATACTAAAACAATTATTCACGTCAGTGTCGGTGAATGTGGTGGACATTTACCTCTACTTCGGTGAATAATTGTTAAATATATTAAGCAAATTTTGACCAAAAATCTGATGAAAGTGCTCTTTAATACGTTTACATTTTCCTCTCCAGGACCTTCGCAGCTCTTTCAAAAGTGCTTCAATGGATTCATTCGAGTATAGTTAGAAGAATAATATCACGTTAATTTATTCAGCGTTCATCGTGTCCCTCACTTTCGAATCAAAATCGAGTTGACATCTGTGTATAGCAGATATTTTTTGAAGTATTACTTCTGTAATTTATCTTGTACAGTTAGTGTATTTTATCGCACTTTTACCTTATTGCGTATTTCTTGGATGTGAAATAAAAAATACGAAGCTATCAGCGAATTAATTTACTTCTTCACTCCAAAACGCTCCAACAGCCAGAGGTTGTTATCTTGATATAACCCTAAATTCTCCTAACTAATGTAGAAGGTACTGTATAACAGCTACAAAGGAGAATTAATGATCAGATCTTGGGAGTTTAAGGATTAATGGTTTCAACATCCGTTCAATATTTCAACAAAGTCGTGGCAAGGAAAGTGGAAACCGGGCCTTTGCTCGCCTTTGTGCGCCTGCGTCAGTTGCACAACAAACGTTGTCAACAAGGTTCATTTTTGAGACGAAAGGAAATGCTGGAGGTATGTTGAATGAAAGTTTAAACCAGTGTTTCAAGCTTCCAGCATTTGTCAAGCCTTTATGCAGTGTTGAACGAGTTTTTCAATCAGTTTAAGAACTGTTATTCAAGCAGTATTGGAGCAAATTGTTTCGACTCCACTCGTCACAGCAATTTTTTTTCTTTCCACGCCAGTGATTTTAACTTATTGTTTTATTATAGGTTCTTTGCCGCGGAAATTAAAACCATTTTAGTGCGTTTCCATGTACTTCTAGCTATTTCCATGACATCTGACAGGACTCGAATGAGCAATGCATCCAAGGGTATTTCGTTTCCTCAAACGTTGTGGGGGCTGGGTCTATTCAACTCCAGTGTAGAGTGGCAGCGTCAATTGATTTTGCTTTTTCAGCATCGAAACAGCAGACCAATTATATCAGGCCGTACGCAAACGTTCGAGTTTTTACTTAACAAGGTTGGGTTTACCAATCATTATACCCCGATGCCTTCGTGTTTCTGACAAAATCTTCCTTTTTCTATGCCACTAAAAAACTGGCTAGCTATTGTTGGTTACACTTTCCAGACAGTCAAGTAAAAGTTGCCTGTATTGCCTGTAACCAGTCCAACCTAACCCCTGGAACAAGATTTCATGATTCAAGACAAACATTAATGGTACAGATTAGAAAGAGAAAGGAATAACAACTTGTAAATTTTCACAGTAAGAGCAGTTGGTGTGACAAATGAACAAGAAGAGCACAGTGAAAGGAGTGCAGCGGAAAGAGTCCATTGGACCAATTTTCCACCCTCGAATATTTCAAGAAAACGGCATTTTGCAAGGCAGCTGTTGCTGCGGCTGATTAAATCGCGCGTGGACAACAAGTAAAAGATGCGAACTCGCCCACATTGCGACTGGAATTACAGTTATGCAGGCAACTAAAATGTGTCGTTTCCAGTGCCTTCGCCAAACTGCCATTACTGCCATATTCTGATAGCGGGTCTCGATCGCCAGGGACAAACTGGTGAAAAACCATTCAATTACCAACGGAACTGAAGTGGAGATGGCAAAAGACCGAAGTAATGTCTCGATGGAGATGTGTTTCATGTAAATAAACTGGTACAAGTAGAAAAAACCGTTTATTGATACTATTGCTGTTGATTCAAATAGCATGCTCATGATAGCAATGTCGGCCGTGAGTCTTTCACTGCGCGAGGTCCGAAAACTTCCCCAGGGAGCTAAGCTTCGTTTCCAAATCACATGGCAGATGTGATCAATTGCAGCCACGGTACTTCGCTCTATCACTTCTGCAGCGCCATGGATAACTCCAAGAAGGGCGATGGACTGCAAACTATCAAGATCCGCTTGCAAAACTCGGAATACAACCGCTGCTCCACAATACAGAGGCGCAATCATGACATATGAGTAAGCCGGGTGAGTGATACTCCACAACCTCTGAACACAGATACGAGATATCATTTTAAGCGCCACCCCAATGAGAGGAGAAAAGAGGGCAATTATCAATTTTCCTTTTTCGTCTTGTTTATTGTACGCTGGATAAATCAAGTACGCAGTTATAATACCCAAAACAAATGGCAAACAAGAAGCCGCTGAAATTTGCGTAAACACAGTAAGCTTTTGTTTCCTTGAGCGTATACAAAAGCGATTAGTTAGAATGCAAATTTGACAGAGTATACTAATCACAAATGTTATGCTCGGCGGTATCATCCACGCGCTGGAAAGGGACGACTTAGAGAAGCCCATAGCTTGTAAACTGACTCGGTACATCGAGTCCAAACCATAGGCAAACAAGCAAACCAGGAAGAGCTTTTTCTTTGTCCCCATCAGCTGGTATGGACGGAAAAGAACTAGCATGCTCGAAAAGAACCAAGGGTAGACGAAAGCATTTGATATGACTGCCGAAATCGTTCTCACCCACTGAATTTTCGCCGGAATCAACGTCTTTGGGTAAAGTTGGCAGTTGTTTTTGAATTTGTAGCAAGGATAAGAGATGATGATATACAATGACCCCACAAATGTGGCCGAGAGAAGTGAAATCAAAACCCCTGTATACATAGATTTACATACTGTGTATAGAAGAGATGGTCTAAGATGCTTCCAAGCCATTGCTCTGTCTTCGCTTTCTTGGTTTTCCTCTGTCTCCTCTATTTCTTCTGTCGAGCAAGCGTCAACGACTTGTATATTTACATTACTAGATGGCAAAAAATCCCTTACTGTCACATCTCTGTCAGTGTATTCTTGGTAGATGATTTCTTCACACGGTTGGGCATACCACTCTAGGCTTGTTCTCTGCAAGGGACTGCATTCAAAAGACTCTGTCGTGTATTGGGAGTCTACTGGGTTGTACTGTGCGGACACGCTTCGAGTAAAGCTAAACACGATGTGCCCAAACACCTCTATTAAAGTCTTGATGCTCATTTCGACTTCTGACTACTCAATAAAGTTCCAAGATACAAAGTTCTGCTCGATCATTTTCTGTTAGGCCCGATTAGAGAATTTGCACCAAGCTAAGTGGTCCTAAGAGTTGTTAGGTCTAGCTTTGTGAACCGCACGGAATCATTCTCGCAACGTAAGGCTGCGAAAGCACTTTCAAGACTGACAGTTAATACTCGCTCTAAATACTTCCGCGTACACACTGTAAACGGTTCATCAGTTCAGTTCAGTTTCAGGTTTTCAGTTTTAGTTATTTAATCATGACATTTCACTTTTCATAATGACACACTACCCACAAATAACAGAGCTAGTCTCGGCGGGTAGTAAGCCGGGACGCTAAAAGCACACATGACATTAAAGAGATAAATGCAAATATGTTATATACTACTGTTTTTTTAAGATGACGTCATGGTTGTCTTATGCCGGAGAAAGTAAAAGAAAGCATTCGCGAAAAGTGCAATCTTTCTGCTTGGTAAACTGGACTGTACGTATTTTAAATCAAATAAAATCGAATAAAATCATACTTTATTTAACCACGGAGTCCATTTCGCTAAAAAGTGCTCTCCCATGGAGCCGTGCACATTACCAATACAATTACTAGTAATTTAAAAATAGTTAAAAGTAGTTAAAAGTCTGATTTACCTCACGGCGCTCAAGTTTATCAATAGCTTTGTTTGATTGCTGCATAAGCCCACGGTGCTGAATTCAAATGAACGAAATCAAAGACTACTTTTCTGTTATGCAGTATTTGTTACCATAGGGCGTGCTTGTAACTGTTAAGGCACTGAATAAATATGCCAGCGTGCTATTAAATGGTTTGTTTACGTTTGATTAACTTGATATTAAAATTCTGGGTGCAGCTGTACGAAAGCTGATTAACCCTTGAAGCGCAGATTAAAATTTAAAATCTGGAATTACTTTTTACGTTTGTTGCCCCTACACATTTCCTTTAGAAGTAGTGGTGAGAAATTTTTAGAATATGAAGCAATGTTATCTTGTGTGATCCCATCCTTAATTCTCGTGACAACTCTGGTTTATAAAGTGCCCATCAATCACAAGGACAAATTTGATGCTGATCACTCAACACTAATAAGGGATGAACTGTTAGCTCAGATTTTCTTTTGGACCTTTGAATTTTTTTGTTTTTGTTTGAGGCGGACAGCTACTTTTAAACTTCAGAGGAAGAACATTTCTGGTCTATATTAGTTTTGAACTAAGAGGAACAATTAACAAGGAATTAATTAAGCTGACACCGCGACAGTTTCGATCTTTAACGTTATACGTTTCGAAGCATTGGTTCAAAATTTAAATTAGTTATCCCAAAAAAGTTATCCTAGTTTTAGTTTATAATGGTTGATTAGTGCAGTTAGATATTTTAGTGACATATTCATGACTGTAAGTTTTAATTGCACGGCTCCAAAATGTTAGACCAATTTACAGTAGATACCGGTCACATGTAACTAATGAATTGCTGCCACGTTTCAGTCAAATCTCTAAACTAGAAGATATGCCGGATTAACGACCACAGCACTCACAAATACCGTGATGAAATTAATATAGTTTGGTCCGTATACTCCACGTGTCACGAATGCATCAGATTAATAGGGGTTTTGGAAATTAAGTTGGGGTGTGTAAATTTTCGTTTTTAATGGTTTTGTGTCTCGTTTTCGGTTTTGATCGATTTATTTATTTATTTATTTACTCCGGAGTTTCTATAAGCCAAACAGTAGCTAGAAAGGTGATGTTACTGCATTTACGGATCGAATACGGCATGGTAGTAAACAGCTCGAGAAAATGATTTGTAGTTTGATTTTCAATAGTCGAATGATTCACTTAATGTGGACCTGACTTCGACGGCGTATCCGTCTCACTTTTAATTTTTAAACAATGAAATATAGCACAGTACCATGGATGACATATACGATAACTGGTTTGAGAGGGTGGCACATCAAGTCAAAGAGCATTTTTCAGCTGATCATTGCATGTTGGCCTTTAATTGGTCGATCCTGAGGTCTTTCGAGAGAATTTTGTTTGTCAATGGCCGTCGATGCAGGGACACCACTCTTAATTATTTTGGTACAGATGTCCAACGGGGAAATGGGTACCAAACTGATTAGTTTGACATTTTGAAGATCGTTCCATATGCCTGAGATTAAGGTATCATGGTAGGTGGATTGACAGTGTTTGGAAATCGCGCCCTTACGCTGATGCTTTGAAAGAAAACCCCATCAACCTATACATTTTCTGAAAGCTTAATAGTTATACAGTACAACCATATCTCTGAAATTTTCTAAAAAGTCAGTGTTGCAGTGATATTAAAAGAAATGCGCAGAAACACTGGTTCGCTTAAATTGGTTCGTTTCCGCGCGAAAATTATCGGATCGGCGCGATTAATATCGGAAATGTTTTCTCACACATCACCCTCAAAAACCGTGTCTGCGATTTTCCAGATGCGGTTTGGTTTTTTTTTTACAACCTCCTAAAGTTTGATATTGTCCATGCGGACGTTCCTTTGTACAAAAGAGTCCATAACTCGGAAACGGAAGCGAAATTAAACAAAGCCCGACACGGTTTTTCGAACAAAGTATCCTTGAACATGGCTGCCGATTTTCAGCTAATTCCGTCGGAAGACGCGCGTAAACGAACTAAAAATGTTCACCCTTATATGCAGTTTTATGTTATCGAGAAAAAGACGAAAAACGTTTTATGAGATTTCTGTGATTAGGTGTTAAAAATCCCAGCATATAAGAAGATTTAATGACGCATTGACAGATGTCGGCACGGGTCAGTTTGCAGCAACAATGGCTTATGACAACTTGAATTAAACAGACGTCTTCAATTCTGGCACGAAAACCAGTTCGTTCTCTAGCAATATTTTCGTGCGACTAGCACTTGTTGCAGGTTGCTCTACGGCTTTATTGGCGGGACTAGTGTCCTCCAATAACCATTTGTCTTGGCTGTAGTACCGTGACGACCCACGGTCGCTCAGAGCCAAATTAAAGATCTTGCTTGTTCCACACAAAATTCCTTGATTCCAGATTTTCGCGTCTTCGGCTTCTTCGAAGACGCAAACGGACAAGACGTTTTCTTGCGTTTTCGTCCGGACATTAAGAACTTCAAAAGCTAAGCTTGTCAAGAACAAAAGCCAACTAGCGATAAAAACAACCGGATCAAGAACAGTTCGCGTGTACGTCTCTTTCGTTCAAATGAACTATCACACCGCATTCGCATTACAGGTGACAACCGACGGTAAATTTTAATTGGAGATGACAGGAACTTGTCAAAAGACCGTCAGGGGTTAATGCGATTCAAAAATAGTTTTTCTCTTTATCTTAAAAAGTAAAAAAGCTTTTTTTCCCATTCTTTTTGCAAAATATTTATCTCAGTCTACTCAATTTGAAAAGCAAAAAAAAAATTTTTTCTATTTTTCGTCAAAATCCACCTACCATGATACCTTAAATGGAAGTAATGTTTTACGACTCGATCTTTCGTTGAAAACTTCAGTCATTTCAATTCATTGTTCTTCCATTTTCTATTGTCCTGATGACTTCCGCTCAAGCTGCAGAAACGTTAGTCACTAAGACAACGCAACGTCACATAACAATGTGAAAGCGCGCGGAATGGAGTGAGTACGACTTCCGGTGCTCAATTCGCCGTTCTACCATTGGTCAAGTCAGTGTTTAGATCTGCGTGCCCCGTCGTCACTTTTGTCACGTGATCTTTGCCAAATCTGCTGGCTTATGTCACCACAACAGTCCCAACCAGGATTGCACTCGCCCGCACAAACGTTCTTCACCAAGATTCCCTTCTTTTTGACTAACGTCATACATTGCAATAGTGCTTTTCGCGCATTCTGATCGGCTAACTCGGAGGTGATTAGCAAAGTACTATTCACCTCCGAGCAGCCGAAGAGAAAGAAAACGGCCTCCCGTTTCAGTTCCCGGAGGGGAAATTATTTGAATAAATGCTAGTTACTCAGCTTGTGTGGTATATACTAAAACAATTATTCATCTCAGTGTCGGTGAATGTGGTGGATATTTACCTCTACTTCGGTGAATAATTGTTAAATATATCAAGCACATTTTGACCAAAAATCTGATGAAAGTGCGTTTACGTTTACGTTTAAAATACGTTTACATTTTTCTTTCCAGGACCTTCGCAGCTCTTTCAAAAGTGCTTCAATGGATTCATTCGAGTACAGTTAGAAGAATAATATCACATTAATTTATTCAGCGTTCATCGTGTCCCTCACTTTCGAATCAAAATCGAGTTGACAGCTGTGTATAGCAGATATTTTTTGAAGTATTGCTTCTGAAATTTATCTTGTACAGTTAGCGTATTTTATCGCACTTTTACCTTATTGCGTATTTCTTGGATGTGAAATAAAAAATACGAAGCTATCAGCGAATTAATTTACTTCTTCACCCCAAAACGCTCCAACAGCCAGAGGTTGTTATCAGCTTGATATAACCCCAAATTCCCTTAACTAATGTAGAAGGTACTGTATAACAGCTGCAAAGGAGAATTAATGATCAGATCTTGGGAGTTTAAGGATTAATGGCTTCAACATCCGTTCAATATTTCAACAAAGTCGTGGCAAGAAAAGTGGAATCCGGGCGTTTGCTCGCCTTTGTGCGCCTGCGTCAGTTGCACAACAAACGTTGTCAACAAGGTTTCATTTTTGAGACGAAAGGAAATGCTGGAGGGATGTTGAATGAAAGTTTAAACAGGTGTTTCAAGCTTCCAGCATTTGTCAAGCCTTTATGCAGTGTTGAACGAGTTTTTCAATCAGTTTAAGAACTGTTATTCAAGCAGTATTGGAGCAAATTGTTTCGACTCCACTCGTTGAAGCAATTTTTTTTCTTTCCACGCCAGTGATTTAAACTTATTGTTTTATTATAGGTTCTTTGCCGCGGAAATTAAAACCATTTTAGTGCGTTTCCTTGTACTTCTAGCCATTTCCATGACATCTGACAGGACTCGAATGAGCGATGTTTCCAAGGGTATTTGGTTTCCTCAAACGTTGTGGGGGCTGGGTCTATTCAACTCCAGTGTAGAGTGGCAGCGTCAATTGATTTTGCTTTTTCAGCATCGAAACAGCAGACCAATTATATTAGGCCGTATGCAAACGTTCGAGTTCTGACTTAACAAGGTAGGGTTTACCAATCATTATACCCCAATGCCTTCGTGTTTCTGATAAAATCTTCCTTTTTCTATGCCACTGAAAAACTGGCTAGCTATTGCTGGTTACACTTTCCATACAGTCAAGTAAAAGTTGCCTGTAAACTCGCGGCCAACCAGTTCAACCTAACCCCTGGAACAAGATTTCATGATTCGAGACAAAAAAACAATGATACAGATAAGAAAGAGAAAGAAATAACAACTTGTAAATTTTCACAGTAAGAGCAGTTGGCGTGACAAATGAACAAGAAGAGCACAGCGGAAGGAGTCCATTGCACCTATTTTCCACCCTCGAATATTTCAAGAAAACGGCATTTTGCAAGGCAGCTGTTGCTGAGGCTTAAATCGCGTGTGGACAACAAGTAAAAGATGCGAACTCGCCCATATTGCGACTGGAATTACAGTTATGCAGGCAACTAAAATGTGTCGTTTCCAGTGCCTTCGCCAAACTGCCATTACTGCCATATTCTGATAGCGGGTCTCGATCGCCAGGGACAAACTTGTGAAAAACCATTCAATTACCAACGGAACTGAAGTAGAGATGGCAAAAGACCGAAGTAATGTGTCAATGGAGATGTGTTTCATGTAAATGAACTGGTACAAGTAGAAAAAACCGTTCATTGATACTATTGCTGTTGATTCAAATAGCATGCTCATGATAGCAATGTCGGCCGTGAGTCTTTCACTGCGGGGGGTCCGAAAACTTCCCCAGGGAGCTAAGCGTCGTTTCCAAATCACATGGCAGATGTGATCAATTGCAGCCACGGTACTTCGCTCTATCACTTCTGCAGCGCCATGGATAACTCCAAGAAGGGCAATGGACTGCAAACTATCAAGATCCGCTTGCAAAACTCGGCATACAACCGCTGCTCCACAATACAGAGGCGCAATCATGACATATGAGTAAGCCGGGTGAGTGATACTCCACATCCTCTGAACACAGATACGAGATATCATTTTAAGCGCCACCCCAATGAGAGGAGAAAACAGCGCAATTATCAATTTTCCTTTTTCGTCTTGTTTATTGTACGCTGGATAAATCCAGTACGCAGTTATAATACCCAAAACAAATGGCAAACAAGAAGCCGCTGAAATTTGCGTAAACACAGTAAGCTTTTGTTTCCATGAGCGTACACAAAAGCGATTAGTTAGAATGCAAATTTGACAGAGTATACTGATAACAAATGTTATGTTCAGCGGGAGCATCTGCGTGGAGGAAAGGGACGACTTAGAGAAGCCCATAGCTTGTAAACTTACTCGGTACACCGCGTTCAAACCATAGGCAAACAAGCAAACGAGGAAGAGCTTTTTCTTTGTCCCCATCAGCTGGTATGGACGGAAAAGAACTAGCATGCTCGAAAAGAACCAAGGGTAGATGAAAGCATCTGATATGACAGCCGAAATCGTTCTCACCCACTGAATTTTCGCCGGAATCAACGTCTTTGGGTAAAGTTGGCAGTTGTTTTTGAATTTGTAGCAAAGATAAGAGATGATGATATACAATGACCCCACAAATGTGGCCGAGAGAAGTGAAATCAAAACCCCTGTATACATAGATTTACATACTGTGTAGAGAGGAGATGGTCTAAGATGCTTCCAAGCCATTGCTCTGTCTTCGCTTTCTTGGTTTTCCTCTGTCTCCTCTATTTCTTCTGTTGAGCAAGCGTCAATGACTTGTATATTTACATTACTAGATGGCAAAAAATCCCTTACTGTCACATCTCTGTCAGTGTATTCTTGGTAGATGATTTCTTCACACGGTTGGGCATACCACTCTAGGCTTGTTCTCTGCAAGGGACTGCATTCAAAAGACTCTGTCGTGTATTGGGAGTCTACTGGGTTGTACTGTGCGGACACGCTTCGAGTAAAGCTAAACACGATGTGCCCAAACACCTCTATTAAAGTCTTGATGCTCATTTCGACTTCTGACTACTTAATAAAGTTCCAAGATACAAAGTTCTGCTCGATCATTTTCTGTTAGGCCCGATTAGAGAATTTGCACCAAGGTAAGTGGTCCTAAGAGTTGTCAGGTCTAGCTTTGAGAACCGCACGGAATCATTTTCGCAAACATAAGGCTGCGAAAGCACTTTCAAGACTGACAGTCAATACTCACTCTAAATATATCCGCGCACGCACTGTAAACGGTCCCTCCGTTCAGTTCACTTTCAGGTTTTCAGTTTTATTTATTTAATCATGGCATTCCACTTTTCATAATGACACACTACCCACAAATAGCAGAACTAGTCTCGGCGGGTAGTGTGGGGACGCTAAAAGTACACATGACAATTAAGAGATAAATGCAAATATGTTATATAATACTGGTCCTTTAAGATGACGTCATGGTTGTCTTATGCCAAGAAAGTTAGGGAGTAAAAAAGAAAGCATTCGCGAAAAGTGCAATCTTTCCGCTTGGTAAACTGAACTGTACGTATTTTAAATCAGATCAAATGAAATCAAATAAAACTTCATTTAACCACGCGGAGTCCATTTCACTAAATAGTGCTCTCTGGAGCCGTGCATTACAAATACAATTACTAGTAAATTAAAAATAGTTAAAAGTAGTTTAAAGTCTGATTTACCTCACGGTACTCAAGTTTATCAATAGCTTTGTTTGATTGCTGCATAAGCCCACGGTGCTGAATTCAAATGAACGAAATTAAGGAATACTTTTCTGTTATGCAGTATTTGTCACCATAGGGCGTGCTTGTAATTTGTTCAGTTCAGTAACTTGTAACTTGTAACTTGTTCAGTTCAGTTTCAGGTTTTCAGTTTTATTTATTTAATCACGACATTTCACTTTTCATAATGACACACTACCCACAAATAGCAGAACTAGTCTCGGCGGGTAGTGTGGGGACGCTAAAAGCACACATGACATTAAAGAGATAAATGCAAATATGTTATATAATACTGGTCCTTTAAGATGACGTCATGGTTGTCTTATGCCAAGAAAGTTAGGGAGTAAAAAAGAAAGCTTTCGCGAAAAGTGCAATCTTTCCGCTTGGTAAACTGGACTGTACGTAATAATAATAATAAACTTTATTCAAGCACAATGGCAATATAATTAATGTGTTTTTACAAATGTAGTATATAGTATTATATATAATAATAATAATGCATATATATAATATAATAATAAAATCTAAAAATTACTATAGTCTTAGTGCTCTTGGGACAAAAGATTGCTGGTGTCTCACTGTACGTGATAAGGGCACTTGATTACATTTTTTGTGCCAAAGATTATAGCTATGATCAGATTGTTTAAATAAGTGTTTAAAGGTATCGCTCCTTACCATCCGTTCCAGCTCGTTTTTGGTAAGGTTGCTTCTTTTACTTGCTAGTGTTTCGATGGCATCTTTTGGAAGGCCGGGGATCTTTAAACAACGGTCCTGTACTCTTTGAAGCTCCAGGGAAAGATAGTCAGGAATACCTCCCCAAATAGGGCACGCATACTCAAGCAAAGGTTATAATTTTTGTTGTGTAGGTCGTGAGGCCAACTCCATCAGGAAGATGGGCTCTCTTGCTTGCCCTAATATGATAAATACGTTTGTTAGCTTTCGTGAGTACACTTGAAATGTGTGAGTTCCATTTGAGGTTGTCCTGAATTACCACACTTAGCAGTTTGAATTCTGTTTCTCTGTCAATCACCGTATCGTTAATGCATATCATATCATGTTAATGCATAATGCACGTATCTTGTGTGATCCCATCCTTAATTCTCGTGACAACTCTGGTTTATAAAGTGCCCATCAGTCACAAGGACAAATTTGATGCTGATCACTCAACACTAATAAGGGATGAACTGTTAGCTGAGATTTTCTTTTGGACCTTTGAATGTTTTTGGTTTTTGTTTGAGGCGGACAGCTACTTTTAAACTTCAGAGAAAGAACATTTCTGGTCTATATTAGTTTTGAACTGAGAGGAACAGTTAACAAGGAATAAATTAAGCTTACACCGCGACTGTTTCGATCTTTAACGTTATACGTTTCGAAGTATTGGTTCGAAATTTAAATTAGTTATCCCAAAAAAGTTATCCTAGTTTTAGTTTATAATGGTTGATTAGTACTCTTAGATATTGACAGTGACATATCCATGATTGTAAGTTTTAATTGCACGGCTCCAAAATGTTAGACCAATTTACAGTAGATACCGGTCACATGTAACTAATGAATTGCTGCCACGTTTCAGTCAAATCTCTAAACTAGAACTGAGATATGCCGGATTAACGACCACAGCATTCACAAATACAGTGATGAAATTAATATAGTTTGGTCCGTATGCTCCACGCGTCACGAATGCATCAGATTAATAGGGGTTTTGTGAATTAAGTTGGGGTGTGTAAATTTTCGGTTTTGATAGTTTTGTGTCCGGTTTTTGGGTTTGATCGATTTATTTTATTTATTTATTTACTCCGAAGTTCCTATAAGCCAAACAGTAGCTAGAATGGTAATGTTACTGAACTTACGGATCGAATACGGTATGGTAGCAAACAGCTCAAGAAAATGATGTATAGTTTGATTTTCAATAGTCGAATGATTCACTTAATGTGGACCTGACTTCGACGGCGTATCCGTCTCACTTTTTTTAAACAATGAAATATAGCACAGTACCATGGATGATATATACGATAACTGGTTTGAGAGGGTGGCACATCAAGTCAAAGAGCATTTTTTAGCTGATCATTGCATGTTGGTCTTTAATTGCTCGATCCTAAGGTCTTTCGAGAGAATTTTGAATGTTTAATCCCTACTACGAGAAACAGGAGAAGTTAAGCCTACATTTTCGGGAGGTGGTCAGGTGATGGAGAACACCAGCTAGACATGCCAAGCGTTAGAATGCAGATGAGTTCAAATAGAAAATGTCAGGGTCTTATCGTGCACCTTCACGTAATCTTCCATAGAACTTCATCCGTGTGTATTCGTTCAAATGAACACCATTCCAGGCCTCTGCTCACAAGATAATACTGAAAGAATGCTGGCCTTGTCATCTTTTACTGGTGTGACGCGACCCAATGAGTTGCCCCCACAAAAAAACAACCAGTGTTCCTGTTTGAAGGTCCACTTGATTTACTCCAAGATTAGTTACGTCTTGCCCGGCATGCGAGGCCAGCAATACACTCCTAATCAGGCCATAGTTTTCGTTTTCCTCTGACCTACACCAAAAACAAATCAGAAATGTCGAGTTTACTCCTTTGATCTAGGCTCATCTCCAGTGTTTCTCCTCCTTGTGAAATATGGGTTACCAGTTACAATAATCCATTCCAGCTCATTTCATCCCCTTGTATTTCATCACCATTGCATCAAATTCATTTTTCTCCCATTCAATTCCCTCCCATCACATTACATTACACTCCTTCCTACGATCTATCGCATTCCATTCTATTTTATTCAGAATCCACTCCATTTCTTCTTTTGCCATTTCCATCTTATTAAATCCTATTTAATTACTACCCTAATAAACGTCTCATATCCCATCTCATCCCACCCCATCTCATCTTGAACTATCCCACTGTGACCCCTGCATTACAGTTCGTGTCATCCCTTGCTCTCCAATCCCACCAAATCCCATCCTCTTGTATCCCATCCCGTTCTCTGCCCATATTGACTCATCTCATCTCAAGGCATACCTATTCCTCATTTATTACTTTCCTCCTCCCCCCGTGACAAAAACTCCGGATATCTTTACCGGGTGGAGGGAATGTGCTGGAAACGGTCCCCCGTCCTCTGGCCATTGTAGAAGAAGAATTACAGCAAACTCACCTAGATCAAAATGCCAGTTAAGTTGCTCATTTTCTTTGTACACGTGAACGTCCAACGCCCAGCGGGTCAGCAGCAGCACTTCCTTCTGCAGTAAATTCCTCGGAACGCACTAGGTAAAGCCTGCAGGGGTATCCAAGGAAGGTATTCCGAAAAATAGGTTTTCCGCAAGGGGTATATGTGCTGGCTGGGAAAGACGTATTTTGAAGTTGCTAGGAAAAAGCGTTGTTATGTGCTGGCTGGAAAAGAAGTATTGGTAATGTGCATGGAAAACGCTGTGTCGCCTGTCCTTGGAGGAATACCTTTGTGACGGTTATTTAAAAAGAATGTTCCCCTTTTATGATGTCCTCCCTACTGAAGGCGTGATCTAAGACCTTTTGGCACGCCTATTTTGGCGTACAATGTACTAAATTGCCCCCTTTTTTTGTTTGCTTGCTTGCTGGCTGGGAAATGTCCGCCCGACACTGCTGGCAAACGGATTTTTTGGTTTGATTTTGCTGGGAGTGCGGAATAGATAAAAATTTCCCAGCAGGTAGAGAAATTGCTCCAAAAAGGCTAATTTTTGGTTTATGTTATGGCCATGATATATTTTCATGAATTTTGAAAAAAATGGCTCGTTGGCTGCTCCTGAAGTCTGCTCCGAGTCATCGATTGTTTCTCTGATGGCTGATGGGAGGATAAAGTTTGATAGCAGGGCTATTCCAGTCTCGTTCAACTCGTGTCTAGGACGCGCAATATCTCCTTGGAGAACAGTGCTGTACGTATCCGCGATTGGATATAGACAATAGTCTGCTATCAGTGCCCTCAAATATGAGGATTAATTTCCCCACTATTACCCGCTTAAACCATTTGTTGCCATTTTTTCACCGCCCCCTCTCCCACTCAGGATTTCCCGTTCCAGTCTCTCGCTTTGATAGTCCAAGATGGCGGAATCGGATGAAGAAGTTGATGTAGAGGAAATTTCCGACTCTGGGCAAATATCTTATTTACGAGACTTAGCCGAGGAAGATCACAAAGACAACTGGTAGTTAATTATATGGGTATTTTATCGTTGATCTCTTGGTTCGCCTAGACAGCTTGCGATTTTTTATCATTGATTTAAACGTTACCGATGAAGGGCCATTTGTTTATCAACATAGCCATATTTTTATGGAGCTTTCTTAGCGATCTGTAACGTCTTCTGCAGGTATGATAAAGGCATTGGAAATCAGAGTTTTTTAAACGCTTCAGCTACTGCCTTTTCGTCTGAATACTGCGATCCTAATTCATGGCTTTTGGATACAAATACGGTGAGAGACAAAAAAAAAAAACAGCTGTTTTTGAGGCCAACTTCTGTATGCTGATGATTCCTCGATATTTACTTTTTACATGTCAAAAGTTAGCAAATCTCATATGATCTTCAAATATTGTCACATTTGTAACCATTACAATAGCACATATATACGTCTGTTAAAGTTTGCCATTTGAAATTAAGACATAATTGATTAAATGTTTTATCAACGGATTCATTTAAGCTTAATGCGTGAGCGATGTCGGGTTCAAAACTTCTATGTTCTGTAAAAAGGAAAACAGGGAGTATCCTCGTACATCGTTAAAGCTGTGTTATAGAGCCAAGTGTGAGGTCAGGTATACAAAATGAAATACATGTACATGTTATGATTGATATTGTGATCGTGACTTTGAGCTACATTTTTAATTATTAAATCTCAGTTGCATGTTAAGTTAAGACATAAAATCAGTGGATTTTTTAAACCAGATCATACTACCCAATTTATAATATACTCTTATGTATGGCTTCACAACAAAGAGATGCATCAATATATATTTATATATAGTTTTCCACTCCAGTGTTGCATGATATGCACTATACATTATTAAGTTCTGTGAATCATGTCAACATTTTTTTGTAAATAATTCAAACTACTTAAACACCTATATTTACAGTCTGTTCTAGATGCATGCCAGCATTAAGTTCGCTATTAAAAATTATGTAGTGTAACCAGTTAGCTGGAGCCAGAGGTTGTGGGTTCACTGACCACAAACCAAGATCATGCCAGCTGCAGTGTGCTTAACATCTGCTTCAGTGCAGGTTGGGCAGTGATCTTAAGTCATTGGCCTTGTCTCCTTCACCTCTGCATGTGAACCTGGAAGGAAATGTATAATAACCCACACACTTATCACAAATGGTTCCTAGAGCTCACACACGTAAGGGTTGGGTGGAGGCTGGTCGATGGAAGCCTCTTAGGAGGCCCCCATACACCACTTAGTGTGGAATGGATTACTACTACTACTTCTACATAAGAGGCAATTTATTGCTTCATTGTATGTAAGGAGTTAACACATTGACATCTGGCATTGACCTTTGATATAATAGGTTTGGTCTCTGGATAATTGTACTGATGACAAAAGTAGAGCGACTATTGAAAAGATGATTCTAGAAGAACAGTATCCTTTAACATAAATTGAAATGTCATAATAATGTGGGTGAAAAAGTGTGAAAACTCAGATAGAGAGATAGTGGAGGATGTTTTCTGTGTTTATATGAATTGTGTTCACTGAATAAAAGAGTCAACAAGGTTGTCAAATTCTGATCATGATTCCCCTTACTCATAAATACTCACTGTATAAACTATGTATCCCCCTGATCCTCAGATCAGACCAGAGATTGAAAGCAACTTCACTTCAAATAATTATTGGCTGAGGGCACAGCATGTTTTGAACATATTTTGACAAATGTAAAGCATTTTTTCCACACTCAAATTCCAAGTCATGTTCATATAAAAATATTTTGAACAAATATTTGGTTTTCTCAGTTCAAGCTGGTTTTAACAGGATTGTAATTTACAAAATTGTCATCCAGTCAAGAAGAAGCCCTTGTAATTCCACAAATAGGCCTCCTGTTGTAACTAGCTGGCCCCTGAAGTATCTTGACATTTTAACCCAGAGAATATTTAGTTTATTATTTATTCAGTTCAAGCTGGTTTTAACAGGATTGTAATTTACAAAATTGTCATCCAGTCAAGAAGAAGCCCTTGTAATTCCACAAATAGGCCTCCTGTTGTAACTAGCTGGCCCCTGAAGTATCTTGACATTTTAACCCAGAGAATATTTAGATCACTTTATTGCAGTTAGTTTAGTAGGTACTCCTGTACACAACAGAGAACACTCAGAAACTTGCCTTATAAATACCTTCCACTTGAAAATGACAGTACACATAATCATTTGATCATGGTATTCCCTTAACTATATTTAGAATGTATTCTTACAGATCAGGACCATTGAAACAAGAGAACTCAGCAGGTCAGGTTTGCAATGATTTCATTCTATAACAAGTTAAAACCAGTAAGCAGCATAAAATTCTTGAAGAAACGTGTTCATATACACAGTATTTAAAATGTTTACTGATTTTGGTGATCTCTGTTTCTCATTCAAAGTTTAGGTCAAGATTTAGGATTAGTTGTATACATAGTCCATTTCTTATACATCTTTAATATTATAAAGTTGAAATGTAGTTTTTGTCAAATCAAATGAAGGACGGTCCTTGCAGTTGTGAATGAAATTTATGTAATTTGATAAAGCCTGAAAAAATTCAGGACTTTATCTGGGTTTGAACCCGTGATCTTGTGATGCTGGTGCAATGCTCTAACCAACTGAGCTATGAAGCCACTGACATTGGGGGCAGGTCAATTGTGGGTTCACATGTTAATGTGAAAGAGATCTATGAATGTGAATGATGTATATAAAATAAATCATATATGAACTGCAGAAATGAAATCAAATGAACAGTGATCAGTTACAGTTGTGAATGCAGTTTATGCAATTGCATAAAGAAGCCTGAAAAAATTCAGGACTTCAACTGGGTTTGAGCCCGTGGCCTTGTGATACTGGTGTGACGCTCTAACCAAATGAGCTATGTAGCCACTGACGTGGAAGTGGTTCTGGGTTCATCATTCAGTAGTTTTTGTGTGATATTTACATTTTTTATATTTTTAGGGACTGAGAAAAAAAAAACAGTCCTGGTTTACTTATTTATTTATTTTGCTTTACATCAAACAATTAACACCGAGTTTGAACGTGCAAACGGATTCTATCCGTGCTAAAGTATTTGTGTAACCACCTGCACTATGTAAAATCAGTTGTAACTCTTGAACTCGCATCGTTAATTTTTAATCTCATTTCTACCCTTGATAATGGCGTCATGAAGTCGCCGAAACGTCGGGAAATTATATCGCTCATTTTTACTTGTTTATGTATTACTAAGTCATTGTTAATACATTTATTTATTGATATCTATATTTTTATCTTCTCAGAAACTGTCAAAAGAAAGCAATCTGGTGTTGGAAGGTGCTGATTTTAACTTGAATATTTTTAGATTACACAGTCATGTTTTTGTAAGAGGTGGACCTTGTGAGTGACTACAACATTCACTTCAGTCACATCTCTCTTTTGTATATTTTCTTTAAATGTGTGGTTCCATAAAATATCTATGCCCCCCCCACCCCCAAGGAAGATTTGTTTTTGTTTGCACCCCCCCTCCCCCACCCACCATCACCACCACTCTGCGAATTCTGATTTTAATAGTTCCATACTTTTCTTTTAAAACATTTGCCATACCCACCCCCTTGAAATTTCAGTTGACCTTCTGGGGGGGAAATATGGATATTTTTGGAACTGCAGAATAAAAGTACCATTTTTTCCAGGTTTGAAAAGGCTAAACCAAGGAGTGGAAAGTCTGGAAGGTAAGTTGGAAGGTAAAATGCTGATACACTGTATGCCTCACAAGAAGAAACTACAAGAGAACACAGCAAACACCAGAAATTAAGATACCATGAGTAGCCCTTTATGGTTGCCTTAATTGTACCCCTGTCAGTGGTTTAATAGTGTACCCACCCTGGGGTGTCATGGGTTTGACGCTGCTGGGGGCTTCTGATTTTCCCTGCATTTATTCTGTTTCCCTCGTGAGGAATATTGAAGTTTACCTCTCTAAAGACACACAAAATCATTGCTACAAACCAGTAAGACTGTAGTTAGTGAGATTCAAGATTTTGTTTGTTTTTGCCTTTCTAGGGAACCTTCCATAACTCACAGAAAACCCTGGACAACGGATGAACAGGAGCTGTTTGAACAGGGACTGGTAAGTATTATTTTTGTTCCCTGCCCTCCTCTTACATTTTGGAGCACAAAAGTTACCAAGAAGTTCCTAAACTTTTAACGTCCTAAAGCCTCAACAATCACCATCATTATTTCTACATGGCGCTTCACTCCTCTGTGGGACCTCAAGCTTAAAATAAAAGTTAGAAAGATGAAAGCTTCTGCTAATATGTTGTTTTGTTTTTCTTTTATGTGCACGTGCAATTTCAGAAACGGTATGGACGAAGCTGGACTAAAATAGCAAACATGATTGATACTCGAACAACCCTTCAAGTTAAAAACTTTGCCAAACAGTATTTCAAGCAAAAGGTATTGGTGTCTGTATTTGATAGGGCTAAAACTTGTAGAATTTCTTGTCTTCTTGTTGTTTTGTCATATTTAAATACCATTTTATTGCGCTGACCGAGGCTTAAGTTTGGACGTTTCATGGTGAAAATACATATACATGTACATATTCTTCTTGCTCTGTTTAATCTACATGTCACATCATTCCTGTTAATTCCATAGGTATTCATTTGTTGGCTGGTGTTCATTACATTATTAACTGTATTCCACAGAACAAGACTATTGTGAAGCCTGATGAACATATTTCTCAAGGAATAGAAGAACAATGTGACGATTCATTTGTGCTGGCAAATATCGAGGAAGTTACACATGAAAATGATGTACCTGAACACGAACAGACTAGGCAAGCTACGAGTGTTTCACTTGATGACACAAAACCAACACTTGGTTATGAATCGGAGGAAGATGTTGAAGTAGATATTGATGGATCTGATCTCGAAGAGGAATGTAATAATTTAATTCCAGGTACGCGAAGCTACTCAGTGAAGCTTCACTGTTTTCATAGTAGCTCTTTTCGTTCTTCTTCCACGTCACACGCGCCTTGCTTTAACCAATACATTTGTGACAACCAGGCGTCTTTTAGGTTCGGACTTCATATTTGCCATCATCCTCATCCTCATCATCACCATCATCATCATCATCATCGCCATCGCCTTCACCATACTCATCACCGCCATCACCATGACCATCACCATCACCATCAC